>JAGGAR010016200.1:2289-12507 GCA_017657315.1 Termitomyces sp. K1Ag
ACGCATTCTTTCGCTACCTTACGTGGAATCCTGAAGTGAACTTCATTAACCAGCCTCTACCACACCCAAAAAGACTTAATACTTTATCATCGTATACACCAGACGGTGTCGTTTCACGGATGGTGGCTTCACGCTGGCGTGGCCGTGCGCCAAGGTCGAAAAATCATCTTCCCTCGTTAACCTTTACGAGGTTTCGACAGCTGTCCTTCGCATTTAGACTGGTTGATGAAAAGCTTCCCCTTGATCTTCCGTATGGGAGCTACAGGTCGTGATAGGGTTATTCTAAGTCGTCTTGCCGAGGAAGGTCTAGATCTCGTGTTGGACGATGTCGATGAACGGCGAACGTCTCCAAGTCGCGGTTCTATATTGTGTCCAAGTCGCTGCGTATACAGGCTCTTTTCTCGATATACTTACACGCAACTTTATGTCCCTTGTCTCAAATATACCTGTCATATTTCTTCTCTTGGTCCTCTTTGTATGCCTTCAATGCCTCTATGTCAAAGTCTTTTACGGCTCAGGATTTAACCACCATGCATCACGGTGACGCACTTCCTATCTGCACCAACGTCTATTTCACAAGCGATACAGATCCACGGGGTCGCTCAATCTTCGCGGATCTATAACATTTTTCGAGTATAAATCTTTCTCATCGTCGATTACTTAGAGATGACGCTTCTACAGGATGGCCCTGCTCTAGTACAGCCGAGACCGAGGACAGGCGGGAAAATGTGTACGATCTGTCAATTCACTTCACACAAGACATAACTATATACACCAATTGGAAGCCTTCAACTATTGCATCATCTCTCCATAGAAGCTACGACTGAGTACGAGAACGTCAAGTGGATGTTGAACAAGATAAATGGTCCAAGGTCTGGTGAGTAAACCTTGTTGATGAACGCCAAGATACGTCAACAAAACTCAAGCTCGGGGCGCCTAGAGGACTAGTGGTGCACGCCCAACAATAATGTTAACGTGCCATGTTAGACGGCTTCATTAGAGATCTCAGAATGGCTGGGAGCACGAGAATGATAATAGTCAACTCACCAAGATTGGTTGCGGCCGGCGGAATTCAATTAACGTCCATCATATCTACATCTGCGTCTGTGCTCAACAACCTCTCAAGTTCGCTAATGATCTGTTTCTAGAGGCGCAATGAATCGAGAAAACGAATCACTGATGCTAAATGATGCGTACCTCTCTCATGGCACGAAGACGACCTCCTACGGGGTAGTATGGATGATATCTGTAGGAATGTAGAGCGTGATACACGGCAGAGCGAGCTTTTCCAACGGAAGACCCGCAACTCGACAGAGAAAGATACAAGATATAGAGAAGGCTTATCCGCCGGCAGACGAGTCTGGACAGTGCGTCATTCGGATGCTCGACGTGTCTGTTCATTGGTCATAGGGAAAGACAGTGAGGAATTGCACGGTCAAGATATATCGTCTATTCCCTTTTATTCAAATTCCCAATCAGAACGTGGCGCAGATTGGTAGCAGATTATGTATGTCGGACTTCTACTCGGGAGTCCGGATGCGGAGGTGCGTGTTTGTCATTCTAGGTTGATTCTCAGAATGATTCTACAATTACTCAATAGCAATGCGTCGATCCCATGATCGCAACGGCGATGTTTTACGCGCTTCTTGTGAGCGCCTGGAATCTCGGGAAAAACATGCATTGGTACTGGCAAGGAATTGACATGTCTTTGAAAGTTTTTTGAACACGAGCAATTGACTGATCTTACACAAACTCGAACGCGCTCCTGCTGATGATCACATTGTGGTGTTTTTGCGTCTTTACCTTATTGATCGCCGACTACAGTACAGGTTCATCAAGTACTAGAATGACAAAGGTAACCAAGTTTCGTTCGTTAGGAGATGCGAGAGAACAATCCAGGTACAAATGGAAGAGCGCAAACACAGAAAAATTCAAAGAGGGGAGATAAGGCGCGCAGGAGATTTCCGCGGATGATCCAAAAGCTCCACATGTGCCATGTATGGTTAGCTGGGAAGTCTCAACGCGAGGACCCTGACATAGACGTGACCAAAACGGACCTCGGGTTGGGTGAGATCGCCACAGCGGAGAGGTTTCATACCTCAATTCCAATGGAAGGAAAGTCTCCAAATACATCGATGCGTGGGATTAATATTATGGCTCCGTCCAGTGCAAGGGCTCGCGGAAAGATGAAGGTAAAGGTAAAGGGTGTATGATTCGATTTGTAACAAATACTGCGGAGACGACGTGAAGGCAACGCGAACGGATTAGCAGCAAGTTCAATTAATACAAGCAAGTCAAAAGTGGAAAACAGAAAGGAACCTACCTAAGCTCGCTGAAGACAGAAAGGTGTGTAAGTTCAATGACAAATTCTGACATCTTCGAGCGTGGTTCCTGACTCAATCATAATGACGCAGGTACTACGAAGATCAGAGAATGCTTGAGGCGCTTTGTAAGAGTCTATCAACGGGGCATCAAGCGAGATGAGAGGAATACAATCAACGCGCTCAAAGGCCAGGCGAGCCTATCCAACCAGATGGTCAGATTGGTCAGATCCCATCCAGAAGAAGTGTGTGTCCATCGCATGAAAAGTACGAGAGTCCGAGACGGAATGACGGCGAGGAGCAGTACCAATCCATCAAGGTCGAGACCGTGGTGATGGCCGATGTACATACTCAGGCTATTTCAAGCTCCATTTCTAATCACTCCATTTATGAAAAGAAGCATCGTCTATAGACATCTCGGCCGTCATTCCGACCTATGAGCCTCCCTTTACTCATGAAAATAGCCATTCTAGCATGATGCCAACCAGTTACGATCGAGTGGATATATCATATCTGAGGAAGGACTAGAAGTCTAGAACCGCAAGCCCGGTGGGGAAGATCAAACCGGGGAGAGGAATATGCGCCGAATTCAGTGGCAGAAGTAGAGCCGCGAGTATGTTGATTGTTGAAGTACCGTACTTAGGATTTCGAATCGGGTATCATGGAAGCCGGTTCGCAACCCGTTCCGTCATGGGAACCCGTTGGTAGGTAAAAAGTTCCTACAAGCCCCAGGCTCATAATGGACTGGGGGCACCGCGGATTGAACGCGGGACCTTCAGAATAAAGCTTTGGGCAAGATTAACTTCAGTCTGCTGCTCTCCCAACTGAGCTATGCCCCCATATATTGAATAGGCATGCTATGATCGGGATCTATTAACCGATGGTATGTCATGCTTAATCGTCAGGTTGGTTGGTTGGTTGGTTGGGAGGAATCGTCAAATTCGGCTCACCTGGATACAATGGAAGAGTTTTGATTGAGCGGAGTTCTAAAGAGGGAGATTTCAACGCGTGAAATGAGGACGATTAACAGACAGCATGCTCGAAGCCAAGAGGATGGTGTGAAGATCAGGGCAGCAGAAAAAAGGAGCAGCAAAAATGGCGAGGGAAGATCTGAGTCCGAGCCCATTGGAATGTCCCAAAGTGAAGTTCAAGCTAGGTCTTTCTGAAAGCCAGCAACCTATGCGTTGGCAAGATTAGTTCGATCCTAGAGGGAATAATCCATTCGAATTGGTTCCTATTCAGCGAAAGGTGAACTCACTAAGAATGATAGCAAATAGAACATGGCCACAACTGGTAGAACGAGTAAATCAATTTTCTGCCATGACTTCTCAAGGACTGGGTCGAATGCGACTTCAAGCTTCATCGACACTGCTGCCCTCGTGAGGCGCCTTCTCTAGATGCGCTATGATACAGCCTAGAGTGCAAAAAGTCAAGCCTGAGAAGAGAAGGTGAGAATCGATTTTATCTCAAGCGAAAAAGCACACGCCTCTCACAAATAGATCAGTCTACATGTGAAAGATTTCAACAAGTTGATTGATGTCCAATCAGACGCAAATAAACTATTTCCGAATGTCTCTTTCAAAAAGGCGCTTGTAAGTAGGCGCCTATGTGACACAACACTTCCACTCAACTGTTTCTATGACAATCTCCTTGCCACCGACCTCTCTCCACAGAATATTGTCCCCCGGGATTTCTTAGCATATACCTAGTACCTAGGCCTGCACAGTAAGTAATTACTAATTTCATGCTAATTATCATTCACCAGCGTCGCCAGATTTTGCAAAGGTTCGATCACCGCGCCGGGGATTGGCGAATGCTTTTGGCAGTTTCGCCCACGACACTACCCGGAACTGTACCGCATTGCCAATGTATGCATCTTTCCACGCCGAAAACACTCGAAGAAGCTCATGTAAGTATCTCCTGTGGGAGGTATATTGTGATGTTTCTATATCCTCTGATGTATCTGGGACATTAGATCCACATAGTCTAATATATCACTGTCAAAGTCTTATGCGCTTGTCAAAAGGCAGCTTCTTCCGATGAAAAGTTGTTGTCGGGACCCATCCGGCTTAATGTTGACAAAACCCTCTACAAGGATGAATATATATTCGTCTCTATGCGCGTATAATACTGTACTTCTGTGTCTTCGCGAATAGGCAACACTTGGATGCGCGAGCCTCCCACGATAGGCCTTCGCGGGACACAGTTGACATTCGTGAAGCATGACATTCACATGCAGGCAGTCTGTCTTCAAAGACAGCTAGGTTGTCAATCGGAGCATTGCCTAGATGGATCAGATATGCCGTTTACAGATAAGTACTTACATCCAATCGCGATAGGCACTGTTCATTGAATATGCTCATAGGCGATATCCAACGGTTCAATGACTTACTCACAACAGAATGTCTTTGAAAAAAAAAACCGTATCCTGCTTTTTTCTTATCAACTTCTCAGGTAAATGGTTCGGGCTACTCTATCCCCGCCAGAATTGCAGGGCAGATGATTATCAACTCAGGTGTGTTTCTATTCTCAATGGCAGACCACAGCCATGGGGTATTCCTTTATTAGTGATAATTCAGCAATGTTATTCCGAATTCCCAAAAAATGGCGAGTTCCCGTTGATGGATATGCCTTAGCTACAGTACGGAGACAGAACGTTAACTTTAAGTATATTCGTTTTGCAGCCGGAAGTGGCCCCACAATCATGATGCCACAAATCGCGATGGCATTAACCCGATCGACCCTTTGTATGCTCGCCTTCGCTGAGAAGACAACATGGCAAGGCTTGTCACACATCTAATGATGCATTGGGTGGTGAGTTGTAGAAACAATTTTTAGCCACAGCTACACGGAAAAGCTGAAGTCCTTTACCAGAATGATTTCCCTTGAAAAACTCAACCGCCATGACGCTGTGGACAGATATTAACAGGGTCTTGTACTGAGGTAGTGTGCTTCACATGCAATGTAGCCCTTATTGACACCGGAATTAAGTGGTGCGGACTGAGATTCTGTGGGGATATAGTCCAGTTGTACGGCAAAATTGCAAGCGAGAAATGAAGCCGAGAATCCCGCCAGGTCTTGGGATGATCATACATGAGCTCTGAAAAGGATAGGCACGTAAACTCTCTTCTTCACATATCCAAAAAGAAGCTTGACAGAGATTGTGACAAGTGTGGCAATCTCCTTAAGCTGCCAGGACCCTAATACGACATTAGGAAGATTTCGGTTACGTTTTCTCACTTTGCCGAAGTGCCGAAGGGTTTTTGTGCAAGGATCATGGGCAAAGAACACTTGGGTTGCGTTGACTAATGCTTTCCAGGCAAGTCTTTAGGTTTATCACTTTCAACCTTTCTGGAGGTACCAGAACCTTCTACGATCTATATGACAGCCATTTTTTTTTACGTTTAAGCTGTCCTCCCTCCCTCCCTCCCCTGCATCGTACATTATATTTCTCTGGTGCCTACCTTCTGAACGTGAAAGATGTCGAGAGCATCAGGCAAAATTGAGCCAAATATTCGTGGCACAAACCTGAGAGCCACCAAGGTGGCAAGAAAGCTGAAAGTCCTTCCTGAGCAGCCCAACCTGCCCTCATTGCACGGAGAGTCTCTAAAGGATTGGGAAGAGAGCCCTAGCACCGACGGAGATAGCGACGAGAGTGACGTGGATGGGAGTAGAGAAGAACAAGATATTGAGGTGCGTAGTATCAATGCGCATACTGCTGCATGAAATCTGACACATGGATAGGTCTACAATGAAATCTCGTCGATTCCAGCAATCACTGCTCGAAGAGATGCCTTAACACTTACACAGAAGAAAGTAGAGTCACTACCCAGGGTCACAGCATATGCGACTGCAGGGTGAGTAGTGCATGCTTTCTGTTCAAGAACCCATAGACGAATTGAATTGTCCGGTGCAGATCATACTGTATGGATGAGCTCATGAAATTCTTCGATGCACGAAAGAACGCATACCACACGAATCCGAAGCTGATCGACAAAGTCATCTACACGCCATATGTCTATGACCCCCCTATCACGGACAGTGACATCGGTAATCATAACACGACAGAATCGAAAGCAAATGATGCTTCTGCCCCAAAGACTAGAAAGAATAAGTTTGACACGACTGTAACCGAGGCTGAAATACTTTTGTTTGACTATGGGACGGTCGTAATATGGGGAATGACGGAAACACAAGAAAAACGTTTTTTGTCATCAATGTATGTCACTCAGATCACTTCGACTCGGACCCTGGTTCACTCAATCATCTTTGTAGTAAACGCTTCGAAACTAAGAAACTGGGTGAGTGATTTCGCACTGAATCGCATGTATTATGACCTCATGCCAAGTGCTTCAGCTCCAGAATATCTTGAAATGGAGGACTTGAATTATTACTATGCTAATTACAATCGGTGCGTCAATTCTTGCCGCGAGACTGAAGCCATCAATGAAATGACTTGGTAGAATATACAACGACGTGATAACTCTGAAGAAATGTTCAAGTTACATGTAAGTATTGTTTGCTTGTGCCGTAACGCAATCACCTCATCTTTTTGAAGGACAAAACTGTCATTATCTCATGCCCTCTCTCAATCTGTCAAAATATCTTTGGTAGTTATCCTTAGCCGGCCATCGCAACGGCAGTCTCTAATCTTAGTCATATAAGTTTGAAGGGCTCATCTTGACGACAATAGAGGAGACCAAAGATATCCCTGAAGTGATCAGCAGGACTGGCAAGATTGGTATGCCTCACAAAGGTGCCTTTCAATGTCGGTGCTATTTCAAATATAGTAACCTGTCTTCCCCAGAAATTATGCAGAATATAGGCCGGCTTTTCATTCTTCGAACAAGTATTATTTCTGTGGGCTCTGTTTTGGACTCTCCAGTTCGTTGCAAGTTTCTAGCTCAGCATTGATCTAATTACTGGATACAGGAAGTCTTTTGGGTCAGTTATCCACAGGCTAAGAGAGACAAAGGAGCGGACTGATTGTTTGACAGAGTTGTCCTGACCTCCAGCCATTGTATGATGCTGCCCGGAGTTACCTTGAGATACCACAAAGGATTGACCTGATTAATACGCGAATCGAGGTAGGCATGCCAGGACAGTGAGGGCCTCTGTTGACAGCCGCTTCTGTGTAGGTCCTGCACGACATGCTCCAACTCTTGAAAGAGTCTGTTTCAAGTAAGCACGCGGAACGATTGGAATGGGTTGTCATTGCTCTTATTGCTATTGAAATTGGTATTTCGATTTTGTCTTGCCTATCTTCTTCAATCATACTCATAGCCACAACCAGTTCTTGAGATTGTGTCAATCATTGTTGATCTAATGGCACACTGATTTTCATGTGTCATATAACTTCTTCATCACAACCTGTTGTACATCAATGATACTGTTCTCGTTAGCTCGTTCAGCTCCTCATAAGCTGCATATATATTAAAATAATGCTGCCTTGACACCCACACGTCGGGACCCCACGCATGCACTTGCTTGTTCTGAATCTACAGAGCGCACATCAATCAACAAAAATCCGACGAACGCTAGTGAAGGAGGGACGAACCTCGAACAATATCCTTTATGCAATTTCCTCTCTTTACTTGTATATTCCTTCCCCCGCTCATCCAAGTATCCACCACACGTGTCGTCTTCAGCCCCAAATCTGGTACAGTATATCCTCCCAGTTGGGATTGAGGATCGGGAGTATGTGCCTGCGGTACGCGTGCCGTTCGTAGTTCGGGTAGAAGTTGTGGTCAAGCAACATTGTATGCTGGTATCAAGCCTGAGGTCTACAGCTTTTAAACGAACTCCAGCGGACATGGGATTTACGCATACATACCTGGTGTAAGTTGGGTTCCTCTGGGCGTTGTAATCCGTTATACCGCTTAAGGTCGGGTTGAGTCCTGTATTGCATGTTTGCGTGGCTGGATCTGGTCTGACTTATCGGCGAGCATAAAAATAATGATCATACTTCAAGATGTACCCCGAACCACCGCGTACCCGCTCCATCCCCAACCTCCTTACTCCAAGACGACTTCATACCTGTTGTGGTGCTGGACACTCCATACCGCGGTCATACGCACCCTCTGCATCGACAGGCCCAATCTGTTAGTATATCTGTTAGCATGGAGGAAGAGAGGGACGGGTAGGAAGAGGGAAAAAAGAGGAAGAAAGTACTTTTGAAGACCCTTCATCTGAGGCGATAGACAAGGTAACGAGGGCGGAACAGGCAATGAATCGTCTTCACGGGCGGCACTGGAAGGCGAAGTTATGTAGCTAGAAATGAGGATATGAATGAGGATACAAACTTTGAACAGTGCGAGCAAGCGACGATGTGCAGACGATTTTGGATTTGATCTAAGAGCCGTCTGTGTGGACACTGGGGGTCAAATCCCAACGATGAAGCGAACCATAGGGGAAAAAACGTACTGATTTGGTTTCAGAACCTTGGGATCAAGAGCTGCGGAGTGGAAGGGAAACCGCAGGGTGACAGAGGGTGACATGGTCCTGATATCGATCGGAAGTTCTCCAGACATGAAGTTTCCCTTGTATGGAGAAAATTGGCGTGCGGCTGGCCTGGGGGAGAGGTCAGGAAGTAAGTAGTAGAAGATGATGCTATTCCAAATGCTGTAAACAAGGGGTCAAGATAGTGGTGTGAAGGGGGCACAGTTATATCAAGTTGAGTATTCACGGGCGCGATATGAATCGAGGAGACCTGTGAAGGCGAGACGGTGTGCCATGGGCTGGAGCCGAGAATCCAGAAGATTCGAGATGGATTTGTAGACTGCAATCATGGAAATAAACGAGTAAAATATTTGCCGGCAAGGATCCTGACTCCGGCATTCAACGAGATTTCTTACCTTATGAGTGAACCCCATGTACGACTGATACAGATTCGGGATCCGATCACCCAAGAGCCTGGATAAAGTTGAATATTAAATGGCAACAGAGATGGTGATTCTGAACGAGTTACGAACCGGCAGAGAAAGTCCTTGCTTGTGAGCCGTGCTGCAGCTGGGATTGGACATGGGATGAAGGATTCTATAGTCTATCCCATGCCTATGTAAAGCCGCTGCTATGGATCGAGTCGATTACCCACGAACTTCCTTGTTGCCTGAGCATGATGGTCAGTGGACACCGTTCCGAGTCGGCAATTGGAAGAGACGTGACCCATGTGACCTGACAAACTTACACCATGACCATGACGACCTTGGATGCCCAAAAGAGTGCTGTGTGCAGATTGGGATCATGGAGCTTCGGATGATGTGCTTTAATCTCACTGTGGGCATCAGAGCAGGGATCAACATTATTACCACCACTTCAGCCATCTGACAATTCTCTTCCTAGCTCACGATTATCGAAAGCGTACATTTGATTATATCTCATACTTACTGAACTTTAGTTTGTTGTGCACAGATTCCCATCTTTGACATCGATCGAGTTGGACGATGCCCTCTGTATATGCACGACACTCCCATAGTGGTCAAGCAAGCTGAAGGAAGCAGTGGAATGGGTGTCTGAGAAGGGAGTTTCAAGGGCCAGTGTGGAGTTGACGGAGTTATTTGTTCGCTGGTACGGCCTTCCCTACAAATGTATTTAATCACGCCACCGCCGAACGCATCCGCTTCCTGTGTCTATGATTGGAAGCAACCTCAGTCTGACCCACTGTCTATCATCCTAAATATCTGCCAGCCATGTCATGCCGCACATTGTACCCTGTCCTCCATTTCTCTCATACCAACAATCAATTTTCTCTACCGTGTGCGTTGTTGAGTCCTCGTGTTATAAAACTCTAAGCCTGGTGTTCCTGTATGGGTCAAACATGCCAGGATTGGGTGGTGTGATATCCAGCATTTGAAGCTAAAAACGACATAATATAGGAAATACTCTAAGAAGTTACTTG
>JAGGAR010016201.1:0-14246 GCA_017657315.1 Termitomyces sp. K1Ag
TCTTTCTTCTTTCCCTCTTCCTTTTTGGGATTTGATTTAATTATTTTTTATATTGGCCCCAACACTATTACCGAGCCAATTTTCTCTTTCCAGGAATTTGTCTTGTTTCAGCTTCAAGTTCTCTTGTCTTCTGCGCTTTCTCAAGTCAGCGCATCAACTTCACCCCGAATGTCCTCCTGGAGCCATTAATCGCCAGTTTGATCGGCACAGCATAAGTCACAGGTTCTTCACCACAAGCCGACAACAAAGGCTCTTGCTGCTTACCAAGTTGTTCCTGTTACACGTCTTGTCTTCTGGTGACCGAATAGAGGCTCAATTCAATGCAAGTATTTTGTCTCGTGCCTAGTCAGATTCATGCATCGGAACTAAGCAGCATTCTATCAATTCCAGATATCTATATCCATCCTAATCGGCATCTTGTGATAACTATCATCTCTATTGTTATTGCCACCGGAGTATGAGCTCCTACTCGTTTCACCCGAAGTAGGATAGCTTTCTTCACACACCTCACACTATTACCAAAGAGTACTGCACGGTTATAAACAAGGACTGCGCGCTGGGAGCGTTCAGGCCTTGTCCCTACAGCCTACTTACCCTACAATGTCGCTCTCTGCGCCCCGGAGGTCTATTCGATTCCGCCAACCATCGTCTCCGCTACGCCTAGAGAGCACTGTTGAGGGATACGAGCCTATGGATGAGCAAGCGCCAGGGTCGAAGCTCACTGCAAGCCCTGATGTCGAGCTGGACTCAGGATCACGCTCGAGTCCACGCCCAAGCCTACATCGCACCTCAAAGCCCCTGCCTTCAATCCTCAAACGCAAGGCTCAGACAACAGAAGAATGGGAGGATGAGATTCATAGCGGTAAGGATTCTGCCAATCGGTGTGTTGCACAGTATTCTCCCATCTCTGTCAACTGATTCAGATACAGCTTTGAAATATCTGTGATACGATATCGGACATCCTGCTGCAAGTCCATAGTGTGTATGGAACAAATATCTGACGTACGTCTATGCTCTTTATATATATCCCTTATTTCCCTCGCTCGCAAGCTGCGCCATCATTCATCTTATCTCTGGTCTAACCGAATATCTACAGTGGATTCACGAGACGCCTTCAGACGTCCATCGCTGCCCGTCATGTATGCTCCCCTGCATCCTGAACGCCTTGTGCACTACCCCAACCCCTTCCCAATCGCAATCCCTCTTGCCCACCACTCTATCCCTTGGTTCCAAATCCGAACGTGTTCTCTCCCTGGCCCGCGCACTCCTTCAGCAGCAATACGCGCAGATCAGCTTCGCTCTACCATCACCCCCTTCAGAGTACCAACCCGACTCGACCTACAGACTGTTCGACACAGACGATGAGACGTACCCTGAGACAGAATTCACACGTGTCTTGTCGTCATCGATGATTACGACCGATGTCAAAGAGACCTCGGTGAGGCTTCTGAGCATCGCGGGACTGACGCTTGTGCTTCTTGCATTGTTGTCTCAGTAACTTTCCCGTACACATTCGCAACACTCCTTTCGATTCTTTGTTTGGATGGGTCTCGCATCAGTCCCACTTGCCCCCATTCATTATCTTCGTTTCTCCATACTAATACAAATACAGCCTGGTGAGATCTACAACATAGTACCTGTATCATTATTCGTATAATCACGATCATTTGTATCACTAGTCACGAAATTGCTTGCTTGTGTTCCATGTGGAAGACTCTATATCAGTACGGCCTAACCTTAACATAGTGATATCCATCTATACTCTTTCTAGAAACACCTAGTTCTGCCACGGTTCCAGCCGCCTATACTATCTGGATGAACACACGACTCGGAGTCAGATCATTCAATCATTACGACGCAACGTTAAAGTGTGCCATTCAAAATTAATATTAATTTGTGTCTAAAGAGCGGCCGTCTATCGTCAAGTTTAACCGCAATGACAGTGACATTTATGGGAAATCACATCGAGTATGTCGTGGGATCAGTTGGATCGGGGTGATGTGCGATAGATGCATGCAAAATTTCAAAAGCAGACTAGAATTCGAAGTGTAGAAGCAAGTGACATATGTCAGTCGTCTTGACTTTCACTGTGCCGACGTTCAAGTATGACCCGCTCCATATGTGTGGTGTGTGGTGAGAACTTAAAAAATTGTAACTCTGGTCCCGTGCACAGATTATAATCAGAAATACTGAATACAGTGCCAGTGGACGAGATACTTACTCCCTGTGCACAAGAATGCATAAGATTCTGGGATCCGGGGGAATGAAGAGTGACGACGGTGGCTGTTCGAAGGAAAGCCATAAAAAACTTAAAGAATGAAAAAAGAGGGTTTACCGCACCATAGAAGTAAAGAGTCCAGACCACAAAAATGAATCATAAACTTTATCAGCTTCAGAATGCATTAGCATCATATGCTAGTCGACCGGTGACCGTTCTTTCTACAGAATCAGAAACGTGGATACTTAGTGACGGCTTCGGGGATGAATTAAGTTCCCGGTGTCCATTCAGAGTCCTTTTACTACTTAGTTGAACAATCGGATATGGTGTAACGGCTAACATTGCCGCCTCTCATATTGATCCACTCGGCTTCGCGGCAGCTCGGGGTTCGATTCCCCGTATCCGAATGTTTTATTCCATCTAAATCCTACCAATACTGGCCTGTCTCTTCGTTTGTATGTACTTTTTTTCTCATATTTTTGTCCCGCTTATTCCTGAATCCTGGTAAGCTATGATATATTGTCTATGTATCCTTGGATGTCATCGAAGAACGCTACACCAATTAAATTCCTCATGAACCAGGCTATCACATGCACGCGACGTTGGATACTGATTGTTTCCCAGTCCACAACATGGCGTCAAGGACAACTTGGACAGAAAGGGCTGCGTTGACAAAGAATGGCTTCATCCTGGTTTGATTGTACGCAAAGATGAATATTCGCTCCAGAAGCAACGAAGATTCAAGAAATTATATTCGTTCCCCTGATCTGACTGTCAACAACTCGGACGTGAGAACATGGACTGAGAGCCGCCGTATTTTTCAAGCAGAATGGACTCTGTGGAGAGTAAAACTGAACTGATATCGGGTATTACTAGGTGCTGATTCCATTGAATCGGGCCAAACTACTCACGATATTTACGACGGTTGGCACTTTGCTCGGCATGATATGTCGTCATCGTTCATTCAGATTCATCGCAGCTCACCAATTCTTGCAATATGAAAATATCTGGACCGAACTTAGAGTCAATGTGTGAACCCCTCTTACCATGTGTACATACAAGGCACTGCAGGGAACCTGAGGTGATTGAGGGACCCAACTCTCCATTATAGGATGAACAACTCAAGAAACACTTCAATTCCCGACGTCTGCTTGCGAGTACTCCCAACTGACATCTCGATGATAAGACGGTTATCGTTCTTCGTAGACGGAGAAGAAGCGGCAGATGCGAAGGCAGAAGCATTGGGGTATGGTAATGTCTGTAGCTAGAGGCAGATCACAACCCGCCAAATGAGGCTGATCAGGAGACATATGGTTGACCCACAGGGGCCGCATGCACAGCCGAGAAACATACGAGTTCACCTGAAGAGGTACTTCTGTACTTTCCGCCTTACCGTCCCATAAAGAGAACCCCAACACGAGCATGAAAAGCAATTGCGCCGCACAAGAAAAGAAGACGAAGGCCAGGGTCAGAAAGGGTCAGATATACAGAGGCCCTGAACACAGAGACTTCGCTACTTTTGAGCACGAGGAAGTGGAGCGGAACTTGGTGTTGACACATTGCGATCAATCCCTGATTTCTGCATAAGGCAAGTATTCCTCCTTTTGGAATTCAAAACCATTTTCATTCAGAATTCTTCTCTTTCAATTATCCTCCGTTATCCGCCATGACATGATGCTTGGCAAATTGCAAAACGTAAGGTGATCCCAACAACCACGGAATCTTCCCCCCTGTGTCCTCACTCGTGCTTTTATGCTTCTGACGTCGTGCTCATTCTTTCCTCTGGCCTGAGTCTTTCGTTTCATCCCTCACGCTCTTTACACTACTCGAAGGCGCGTTCTCGCGACCTTTTTCTCTTTTACTAGAGAAATCGACCTAAGATGCACGTCGCCAGGCAGAAGCAGAACCATGCACGTTTCAGCCGTGGCCACGTCCCGCTCGAGGCTCGGGAACCTGCCTTAATAACACTTCCTATATCCATACCCTCGCTACCTATCCTCGGCCCATTCATCACTCATTTCATTGCGGGAACAAACAGGCCAGTCACTACGACATCTACTCCCACAGGCACGCCAGCGCGGGAAACGATCCTAACTCCCGTCCCAACAGCTGCCCCAGCACCAACGCCAACGCCACCTGTGAGCGACAATAGTGGAGACAGCCCCGGAGATAGTGGCAGGTCGAACGCCGGATTCTCAACTTCCAGACCTAATGATGGGAATTTAAGTACTGTTGTCAGTGTCGCGGGTTCGACTAGTGTTGGGACCGGAACTAGCACAGGGTCTTCACCCCAGCCGTCTGACGCGTCTGGCAATGCCTCTACTGGTGGAAACGAGTCAAGCAACGGTTCCAACAGCGATAGTGCTTCGAGTTCCTCCACTAGCATTGGTAGCAACCTCAATGGATCCATCCCAAACGCTGCCGGTGATGTGAATCCGACTAGGGGAAGTAATAGTCCAGGAAGCGGTCTCATTACTGGCGGCAATGCCGACACAGTCACCTCCAGAGCTACGGCTTCGTCTGTAGAAGGTTTTTCAGGTTCGACCGCCTTGCCTGACCCGAGTGGTGCAACCAGCACGGGGAGCTCTGCTTCCAATAGCGTTAGAGGTGGACTATCTGGTGGTGCCATCGCGGGTATGGTGATAGTGATTACGCTCGGCCTCCTTGCTGTCATGATCATCCTTTTACGCGGACGGCACCGCCAACGTCGTTCGGAAAGAAGAAATCAATGGTGGAATAGGTCTGGAACTCGGCTCAGTACGGAAAGTGATTCCACAGCTATCGCAAGTCCATCCAACGGTGCTAGTGTCCGTAGCAGCTTTGAAACCACCGTCGACCGTGCGCAAAATCCAAGCCTGAGCATCTCCGTCGGGAGTATCCCTTCTCTTCCGCCCATGGCCGAAGTTCGTGGCAGTAACAATATCCAACTCTTTAGTCCGAACTCAGCCATCCCTGAGTCTCCCATGCTCATCGCGTTCGATATCTCACAGGCTCCGATTGTGACCGCGGCGAACAATCGAACATCTGTCCACAGTTTCGCAAGTAACAGTAGCAGTAGTGGGTCGCATTGTGTGGTCATCCCTAGTGGTAATGGTGATGACCGGGAAACTCCCTCACCGGTGTCCGTCCGACCGTTCTCACCCTCGGAAACGTTCTCATTCCCTATGCCTCCTAAAACTCAATCGGGAGACTGGAGCTCGAGTCGGCCGATGAGTACCGTTACACTCCACAGTGCCTCTCGTTCCTTGAACAGTGGAGCGACGGTTGTCCCTGCCATACCCTCCAATCCCTTCGCCGACCCTTCCAATCCCTTCTCTGATCCAGTCTCTCCTACTGCTCAATTCGCGGAAGTAGAATCCATTCGACGCCCATTCAAAAGCACACGTCATGATGAACTTACGGTTACTATTGTGGACAGTGTCAAGGTTTTGTACCTCTTCGACGACGGCTGGGCACTCGTGGAGAAACTGCCGGCTCTCGAAGACATCCTCGCAAAGCAGGGGAAAAACGTACGCGGTGTTCAGGGTCTGATCCCTGTCGACTGTTTCCGTGCGGCGGGCCAGGATCTATCGACTTTCTTCTCTGAGAAGCAAGTTACCTGTACCCTCTATCGGGGACATACTAATTCTATCAACGTCGTAACGGCGGTGTGAGGTAAGTTTTTGCTGTTGGACAGTTGTCATGTGCTCCTTAATGAACAAGTTGCCCCTAGACCTCATATGACCTTTCACGTTCACGGACTTTTATCATACGATTTGAACGCCCAAGTAGGCAACCTTGATGTATACCCCCTGTTCCAAAATTCGAAGGATTGTTTACTTGTTCTTTGGTCTTACGAACGACACTTATTCTACTTCGGGGTCTTGATTCAATTCATTGACACTACTTTCTCTTACATCTTTGCATGATTTGATACCTACTGTTGTATTTGTTCTGTACTCTGTCTCGTGGAACATTTTTTCTGAAGGACAATGTTATACTCGAAGTACTTTTCGAAGATGTCGCCTTAGAGGCTTCTTCATTTGGTTCAGGCACTTTGAGGCGACACGATAGCTCGTCCACGTGAGCGATGACCTCGGTCACAGGTCAGTTGAACTTCGAAAATTGATATGTCTCCTTCGAACGACGGAATCTTTCTACAACTTTGCTTCGCCTGGCACATTTGCTACCCTTACGGAATATGTCCTCGAATTGCTCTCATCACGTCAAATTCATATAGGCAGTGGCTTCTCAGAAATCATACTATCTCATCGCCTGGCGCGTTATCACCCCATCAAACAGGCACTCGTCCTGATAACTGCCTTCGCTAAGGGAAAGGCATTACATTGCTCACCTTTCTATTGATGATCATCATAATGAATCGGACAAGTGTCGATGTGAATGGTCTAAACCTTTGACTCAGGCTCCCTGATCAATTGTTCAAGACAGGTCGACGTTCAGAGGGGGGTAAACCAAAAGAATAGGTAGTCGTCATTTGGGTAATCCTGTAGCTTGGTGCGCGGCTAATTCTGTTCAAATTGAGAGCCCATTGAACAAATGACAGGGCTACAGTATTACATATCGCATAATTGTATGCGAGAGCACCAAAGGTAATGCGTCTCTCATGGGTCCCGGGTACCCTTCTACTGCAACCAAACACTAGGTTTACTTTCGTCTCTTGATCAGACAACGCTGCATCCGTCATACTGCATTAATCCTATGCACTACTCGTGCAAGAGATTAACAGGTTCCCTTGTAAAATTGCTCTCTACAAAATGGGGCCGTTTCTGCCATTCCATATTCCTTGCGCCTGCCGTTTCCACCTGGTGGAAATCCTCTCGCATTCAGGGTGAAGGTAGGACATTACTTTGCTGCCCATCCCAGCCTTACCCTCCTCCTATTCAACCTCTTCTGCCACTTCGAGCCCATCCCTGCGGCGAGACATCAAGTCTAAATTTTCATCACGATAACCTTAAAAAAGCTTATAGTGTTGATTCGGGGGCACGTAATAAAGGTTGCAAACCTTACTTGTGAGTTTGTGAACGTAGTCTCCCAAACTCAATTGCGACAGATTCTTCGATAGGCAGCAGTTTTGAACCTAGGGCTTAATCGATGGAACCCTCCAGACACTTCTCGACCAGCAACTCTGGTGACCGTGCTTGGAAGTACCCGCCGGCATCGACAAGATCTGATCCCTGCCCGGCTATAGAACACCTGGCTTCAAGAAGAGTAGCGACGCTATTCGTCCTAGAATGCCGGGCGATGGCTCTAGCCCTCAATAATCCACTCTTCATGACGCACTGGACCGGCTTTCAAGCTTATTCTTCAAGCGAAGCTATCACGTCGTGTACCCTCCGATCCTGCGCCGCCCAATCGTTAACGTCGTTCTCCATTTGCATGGTCCACGTTACTCTAACCATTCTATTAGCTTAACACAAGCTCTGTAGCAACCGCTATTTCGTTACTGCGTCCTATTTTCACATCGGGGCCTTCTATACGATTCCTTCCCTCGTCTATCCATGGAAATAAATTTATCGTGAAGAGTCGATGGCCTGGTATGATGCTCGTCCGATTTTCGCGCGAGGATCCAGACTTGTATAGCACGTTTCATCGGCTATAATCAAGCTATAACGGCCGTCGACTCTACAAATACGAAAGGCGGGCGGGTACTCGTCACTTCGGCAAGCCAGCTTAATTTCCACATTGGCAGACTCAAGGCAGACTCCATGTACACTCGATGTATCCCTCTTCCAATCCAATAGCCTTTCCGCTGGACAGTTCTTCATGCCTTTCCTTGTGCTTTTACTTCTACCTCCTTGTTTTCGATCCACTCATAGCTCATGGATGGCAACTCCTTCCAAACACCATTTTGCGAACTCTCCCTTTCGATCCGTTATGGCGCAAATGAAAGTGTACTAAACAGTCCATATTGATATTCCTGCATGCTCCTGCAGATCGGTCATGACTTCACAACCGTCGTTTAACATTTTTGGGTGAATGTTCACCAGTATGCCGCGGCTGTTAGAGGCATCAATTGGAATGATTGTGCGGTCGGACCCGTTCATGGATATCGCGAGGTTGGAGAGATTGAATCGCCTGAAAGTGGTCTCCACTCTTGTACCCACATGCCACCATTGTCCATCCCTTGCACGAGGTGCGAGTGACGGACATCCAGCATTGAACCACGTTAATAGCAAGCCTCTCACAGGTACACTCGATGCTTTCCACCTTCCTTTCAGGTTTGACATTAGAAATCATGAGTTGTCCTATCAGGCTCACTTTCCGATTTCGGCGAGCCATTCATACATTTGTTCCTCGTTTTACGCCGTGTGTTGACAGATCGGCATCATTAGCATGTCGAAAAAAAAATATGAAGTGCGCTCACGGCACCTTGAGGTAGTCTTCTTTCAGAAAACCGTCGACCCCTGCTTCCGAGAAATTGAAATCACTTGCAGTTGAAGCCTTGTTTAATAACATTGACAGCGGAATGTATACACCCCACGCCTATTTTCTGAGGGATGGTCACCTACTGAATTTGCGATAAGACCAGGTTCAAACATGAAAAGAACGATACAAGTTAGGTCTAAATTCACAAACATAGCACATTCTCACAGTTACTCCGTAATCTCTGTGATAGCAACTTCTCGTTTTTCATGAAAAATCTCATCATCTTTGTAAATGGATGGACTCCATTCAGGTCGAACACAAGTCAAATGCTACATCCAAAATACGTTCACCTTCCATTCCGGCAACTTTTCAATTGCGGCTTACCCAAGAAGCAGATTATAAATAGTTCAATTCTCAACATAACCTTGCGCGCCGTGCGGAGCGTTTAGATAAAGCCAAGAAGAATCTTAGATGTGCAAAAAGCTCCAATCAAAAGTCACGAAAAAGGGTTGTGGTCTCGTTATACGTTCCGTCAGAAAACGATGATAGGTCGGGATACCGATAGAGAGAAGATGGGGTAACCAGGGTAGATAGTTACCAATGGACCTTAATAGTGTGGTAATGTGACTCCCGACAAGAATTGGATTGAGCAGGCTCCAACCCACGGACCACGATGGAATAGAATGCCCTCTTGGTAGGCACATAGCCAAGACTAAACGTTGAACGTTGAACGCCTAAGGGACCGAAAGCAATTATGATGCTGCCGGCTGGTGGCGAAAGTTGAGTAAGGCAGAGCTCAAGGCCAAGCAGACCGATGTCTAGAATATTGTCATTGCTGAATTACACGTGCGATTGAAAAGCCAAGGGACGTACTAATGAAGCCAAGAAATTAGTACATGGTCTCTTGGAGAGAAACTTTCAAATCAATTGCCGTCACCGTTTTCGGTATTCTGATGAACAAAACGATGCGCCAGAGAGGGAGATACGAGACAGAAAACTGCCGCAAAGTCTGACCGTAAGAAACATAGAAAGCCTATCAACGACTGAGACGGCTGATACCACGGTGTTGCTGACTTATGTGCTCCCAGGCCTGCCCGTTGACAAGGTCCCGAGAAGCGTTGATCCTCTATGGGCCCACACGACGGAAGGACCTTGAGCAGTTTTCTCAAAGAAGCTGGAAGGTCTGTCGTAACATTGATGCATGAACGTTGTGCAGGGTTCATGGTTTGTTATCCTGCAATAAATAAGGGTCGCATTTCCGAATACGGGGTCATGTAGGGTATCAAGGCAATTAACTCGCTGCGGAAGGCCTACACAGCTGTACAAGATATTGACCTCGTCTCCTACATTGTTGTAGTGTGTGAGAGGATTACCTTTTCAGGAACTGGGAAATCGCGATGCCGTCATTTGAGAGAGTTGTGGCATAACCATCCGGAGTGGAGAAAGCCCCCGTCTTGCCCCATTTGCGCTTATCGTTTGTACATGGAAAGGTCCCAAGAGGTTCCGAGCCAGTCTCCGACCGCGCTTGGCCGCGACTCAGGACATGAAAATTCGAGTTTTATTTCGGAATTACCGGGAATGCTGCGATTGGTTGTAGACCAGCGTCATTTACCTTGCGGAAGCAGAGCTCGTTGACTCGGAACTGGAGGTTTCGAGAGAATGGATGCCAGACAGGCCGTTGAAAACAGGGACATCGGTTTTCGAGCCAAAAACAGCTAGTCTAGGAACAAGTGAAGAATGAAAATGAAGTCGTTTGAGTTCAAATTTAACGGCGTTTGACTTACACGTGAGCTTGGGAGAGAATTTTTGAACTTGGCAATTGACACAGCCCTCAACCTCGCTGGAACCTTCATCATCCTCCATTCATCCTCCTTGACCTCCTTGTTGAAATTGACAGAAGATCCAAGAAACGATGCGGAAATTACAATCGCGAAGTTTAGAGCTCTATGGGTGCATATATACACTTTCCACGTGGCCAATCTCGATCTGCGAGGAATATATACAGGCTCGGCTCGAGACAAATATAAAACAAAGCTATCCTTGGTTCCAGCGCCTTCCCCGGGCTCATCACTGCATTGCTTTTTTGATCTCTTTGCTGCCGACGACGCGACGACGCTGAGGGTTTTTCGCCATTCGCCTCACCACGCCAATCTTCACCACGTCGATCTAATTCCTTAATCGACTTTACGCTACGTCATGGATTTCAACCCAGTATGCCTACATTTCCAGATTCTCGTGGTAGACGACTAAGAGAAGTTGGATAGTTCGAAGTTTCAATTCCGCACATCGCCTATGCGTGTCTAGGTGCCTTTGTCGTGGTTGTGAGTCAAATAAGGGGCTTCGCAGTTCTGGACACTACTGATCGCCATTCAACGTGTAGTTTGGCATGTTCTCGCTGCTTCTACGCGAAAAGGTACCTTCAATCACTCCCTTATTTTGCTTATACGTCTAATGCTGCGAAATAGCTGTATATCGGCGAGGCGTGCTGGGCTTTCTTATTTGGTGTCATAATCGGTGAGCACAATCTTCATCTTGGGTGTGGAGCGGCGCAAGCCAACCTTTACAGGCCCATACGGTGCAAACATCTTTGATCCTCGAGACTGGAGCAATGGCGACGAGGACACCTCAAATGTTATTACACTCGAGTTCACGCGCGTCGTGCTCGCAATAGGGGTTTTCGCGATTGGCGTCGAGTTGCCCAAGGCCTACATGATACGCCATTGGAAAAGCTTGTTATTCTTACTTGTCCCGGTCATGACATGGGTAAGTCGTGCGTCAGGAGTTTGTGTGAACCTACCTTACATTCATTAGGGTTGGTTTGTTTCGGCTGGCCTTATCTGTGGTCTCATCCCCGGCCTCAACTTCCTATCGAGTCTGGCCGTCGCTGCTTGTCTCACTCCTACTGATCCCATATTGGCTGCAGCAGTCGTCGGTGGCAAATGGGCCGACAAGCACGTCCCTGCTCATATACGGCATCTTCTTGCCGCGGAGAGCGGTTGTAATGATGGAGCCGCGTACCCATTCCTCTTCATTGCGCTATACCTTATGTTCGACGCCCCAGATGTCGGAAACGCTATCCGCGATTGGTTTGTACGCCTGTGGCTCTGTACGTATCGATTTAAATCCCTCTATTCTCCCGACGTGACTGACTTTTCCTTACTGGCGGACCAACAGATCAAATCATTTTGGGTATCATCATTGGTGCAGTCCTTGGCTTTGCTTTCCGCCACTTAATGAAGTTCTGTCAGCGGCATAACCTGATTGACCGGCACTCCTACGTCGCTCAGTACATCTCTCTTGCAATGCTCACTATGGGTGTAACTATTCTCCTTGGTTCGGACGATCTGTTAGCAGCCTTCTCCTGCGGTACAGCTTTCGCTTGGGATGGATTCTTCAATCGTCAAACGGAGGAATCAAATTTCAGTTCCGTGATTGACTTGTTGTTTAACATTGCAGCGTTTGTATACGTCGGTGCCTGGATGCCATTTAGTGCCTTCCAAAACAAGGAGACCACACTCACCGTGTGGAGGCTCTTTGTCATCGCTATCTTGGTGTTCATCCTCCGTAGACTTCCACCCATGATCGCGCTTTATAAGTGGATACCGGACATTAAGACGTTCCGTGAGGCTATCTTCAGCGGGCATTTTGGGCCAATAGGCATTGGTGAGTCCGTTCTGTAGCTTAATGTGGTGCCTGAATTCTTATCGTCTCCAACGTGTCTCAGGCGCCATATTCATCTCGACACTTGCAGAAGAGTTTATTACGAAAGACGAGCGGCTGCACAGTCACCAGGCTGAACTCCTCGCCGAAACTATCCAGCCAATAGTGGCTTTCATGGTTCTCTGCTCTGTCGTTTTGCACGGTCTTTCCATCCCCTGCTTCTCCCTCGGTCGGCGTGTGCATTCCGTCTCGCGGACATGGTCACGGCGTGACACTCTGACCAGCCAGCCAGAGTGGACGAACCAGGCGCGTAGGGTCGAGCGCGGAGGAGAGGACATCGTCATCAACCGCGACTTGAACGTCATGGAGCGCGGAGAGCTGGGTGTGGAGAAGCCGGAGGACTCGCTGTCCCGGCTAACAGGTTCGGACTTGAGAACGCCTAGTATAACTGTGGCAGGCGTGGGTGAGGACGGGTGCAGTATGCACTCGGAGAAGCTAGAGTCATCAATGGAGGGCCAGCCGGACACGAAACCTTTTGAAGGCGCAGTAGAGACGGAGTGGCTGGAACCACACAGGAGGGTGATCGAGCGTCAGCCGAGCCGCGGGGAGGATGTAAGTATCATTTTTTGTCTTATGCCATCCTGTCTATCTTACTAACTTGTCTCGGCGTAGGTTGAAGTCCAAGTTGTGAATGATGATCAACAGAGCACACAAAGCTTGACTGCACAGATTCAACAGTCACTCGGCCTTTGTCATGGATCTAAGCAGACAGCGGGTGAACGAGAGGATCGGACAGACGCAGCAGTAAAGGATAAAGTGGAAGAAATCGAACTTAAGGTAAAGGACGCGCCGGATACGCACGCCAGCCATGATAGCAACATAGCTGGACCTGGGGATGTGTGGAGCGACGAGGATGAGGCGTGGGCATCAGCATCAGAGGCTAGCGGGAGCGAAAAGGACTCAGGTGCTGGCCCCTCCAAAAAGAGAGTAAAGGCACTCCCAGTACGACGACAGCCTTCTAGTTCTAGTCGCCACAGCAGATGCCGGCGGACATCCATCCGAAGACCCAATCCTCTCCCTGCAATTGAATTCCAATCACAGTCTCCCTCACCGGTGTCAGGTTTAGAAACGCCATCAACGTCACCAACTCCCGGAACTCCAACTGAGGAAGGAGAACCCCGTGGACGGTCTTACCCCTGGGCCACTCATGCACACTTTGTTTCCGAGCCTCATCCACATAGTGCCATGGCTTCGAACGGTCAACCTATTGCGGCGGGGAGTACACGGACTTCATCTGGCCGACATCAACATCGCCGCCCTGGGACGGCAGACAGCTATATCGTGCGCCCTGGAACTGGCGATAGCTCGCTTCGCCATGCACGTGTATCACACATCAGGATGCTCCATTCTTCTCCGCCTACGAGGGATGTGTCGCCATCGCGCTCTGTACGATTCATGGATGAACGGGGGGATGACCGGGATGATCTCAAGGTCAGGAATAAAGTGTCGTTCGACATTGGGCTCAGGAGCCCCCCAGGAGGATCAGGAAGGACATAATCGATGATTTAAAACCTAATGAGCGTATAATGGAAGGGTGTTAAAACACGAGATAGTGCATACCTCTGATGTTTGGACTCTTGGTCATGCTTCATGTTAATGTTGGTTTGGCTGATTGGTTGTTATGTCTCATGTAATTTGTGATGATCTGTATATATTTTAGTGCATAGTTCTCTTTCAATTGAACGGAATATACCTAATGTTCTTCCAAAATCATGCATCTTTCCGCATCAAGTCACATTATATTTATAGATATGAATCCCTGAAAATAAAGCATCTACATATACTATAGACATCTTCCGCTAAACGTGGCAGCTCCACCTGCCTTTTTCGTAGTTTTACTGCCCGCATTCCAAGCCTATATCAACAACGCATCTCCCTCTCCATGATCGAGATTCTTCATTAGACTTCAAAAACCTCTTGACATCCTCCTACAAGTTTTTTT
>JAGGAR010016202.1:0-14182 GCA_017657315.1 Termitomyces sp. K1Ag
ATTCACAACAGCTTACCTGCTTGTTGCAATGTCCTGTAGATCATGTATGATATCCTGCGTCTCCTCACTTTGCATTTCAGGGCCAACAACATTGTCAACAAGATCCTCCCATTCACCCTCAGCAGATGGCATTGTCACGTCATTGAGGTCTTGAGACGGATTAACCGTGTTGTCATTTAGTATCTGAATGGATGATGAACTCAACCCTATGACATGTAATGTCAATCTATGTACTACTGATAGTGCTCACAAAGCATCACACCTGATAGATGATGAGCATAACATGTCCAAGATTCCTGCCGTTCACATGTAAGAGCCTGTGTTGAAAGTACCCTGGGTCAATCATGAGCCATGTTTGATGCGCAGAAGTAGCTGATGCTGCGTGATACACCTTTGAGATGGTTCTTCTTTGTCATTTAGATTACAGCCCCAGAGTAGTCAGAATTGTAGTAGGTATATATATATATTTCTGTGCAGAGGGGTCAAAATTATTGAATAAGACAATTATACAAGAAAACAGCAGGAGTGGCAGGTAACAAGGACAGCAGAACTCTGAAGGGCCCACAAAGATCATGTGCAATGAGCAGGGAGCAGAACAGCGGGGCAGGTGGGACAATGAGCAAGGGTGTGATAGGCAGAAAAAAGGTGAAGGAATGACAGTGAATTGATGGGGGAATAGGCGAGGCAGATACATGAAGGGGTGGGGCGGGACAACAAGCAGGTCTGTGGATCACTAATAGGCAGAGGAAGGAATGACAGGCAGTTGATGAAGTTGATGGGAGAATAAGCGAGGGATCACATGAAAGGGTGAGGTGGGGCAACAAGTGGGCTCGAGCGGGGGGACTGTTGATAGGCAGCAGTTATGCAATGTTGATGGAACAATAGGCGAGGGAGATATGTGAAGGGGTAGGAGTTGACAGACCATGATGGTTGATTATGATGGAATATAAGGGATTACACAAAGGGGCAGGGCAGGATGACAAGTTGGGGCGTTGCTCACTGACAAGCAGGCACTGATGAGGAAGATAAGTGAGGGGGACATGTGAGATGATGAGCAAACCTATTGATCACTGATAGGCAGGTAGGAGGATCAACAGGCAGTTGATTGATGGGAAAGTAAGCGAGGGGAGGGATTATGCAAAGGGGCGGGGTGGGACGATGAGCAGGGGCTATTGATCAATGTGGCAGGTGGCAGTTACCAAGGGTGGGGGAATGATGAGCAGGATAGTTGATTGTTGTGATGGACAATGCTTACAGGTGATGCTGACAGTGCCGTGATGCCTGACATCAGCAACAACACGTGCTCAGCCCCAGCTCTGATGCCTCTGAACCTCAAGTTTTTTCAGTGTTAATATCAAGCAATATTCAACCTTTATTAGCACTTAGTAAGATTTACTATATTCCTAGTCTACTAACTTGGCTAACCAGGGGTATTTTGGCAGGTGTATACATCAATCATATGGTGATGTCAAGGTGATTTTGATGCCAGTGACTTTCCTAATTAAGAGCCATTGCTGAGTACAGCCCAAAAGGGGAGTGTGACCAATTTGTGACCTAGGCACCCACATCTGCATTGCGAGGCTTCACAATCAGTCGCTTTTCATTATGGCTTCTCTCAGCAAGGCTTCTTGGGAGCCTGAGGATGAAAAAAGGCTTGTTGAATCCCTTTTTGACTGTAGAGCATCTGCTGGTGATGGTGGAAGCTTCAAGCAGTCCATTTTTCAGGAGATCTCAGACATCCTCACTCCTATACACACAAAAAGAGGGCCAAAAACTGTGAAGGCATGCCAAAATAAATGGAATGCAGTGAGTGAAGGGTGTACTATGCCTCCAATACATGATATTGAACCCTAGCTGTCCAGTTAAAGCAGACTTACCGGGTTATTCTTGCACTTCAGTCTGTCTCAAGTTGGACTTGGGATGACAAGAAAGGCTGCAGTATCACTCCTGAGCTTGAGAATTCCTGGGCTGCCTATGTCAAGGTCCATCAGCAGGCTGCTCCATTCAAGAAGGAGGGCTGGTGTCACCTTGAACTCATGTCACAAATCATGCCATCTGCTGCTCATGGTACCCATGTTTATGATGGAGCACAATTGATGTGTGTTCCATTGATTGCCCCAATGACACCTGAGAAAAATAGATATAGCTTGGGATTGTTCCAAATAAAGTCAGGGACTGGGTCATTGTCCTTTGGAAGTTGAACATAGTTGGTATAGAAAGGAGGGGAAGAAACAGTGATCAGGATCTTTTGGAAATATCTGAAAAAGTGTATATGAGCTTTTAATGCCAGATTCCAGTCGAATATGGAGCAAGCAATTACTTTGAAATCGTCTCATTTCAGCACTGAAATTGCTCCCCTAGCTGTCGGACAGATAGCCCAGTTATGCAAGCATATAAAAAGATGGCAGCTTGTTCCTCGAGTGTGATTCCTTTTGAATCAGAAAGTCCACAGATTATGTGCAATTCTGCCACAAAGGCAATAAAAACATGAAGTCAGACACCAAGAACTGAGTGAATGCAATCAGGATGGCCATGAATTAGTTCATTGACCCAGGCTTCTCCAGTAAGTGCAGAAGTATGGTAATCTTGAGCCCAATATGATGGACTAGCATAGAGAGCAGCAGCTATGCCAATTAGATGAACCACATATCCAGTTACCAGAGCTATTATACATGCTCGGAATGTGTTTGAGGACCGAGTTTCAGTCATATCTAGGGCTCTGCACTGTAACCGTAACTTACAGTATATATGGCCATTTTGTACGGGTAACCATACCATACCGTTGGGAGGTTTTCCCTGCCTTTTAACAGCCATAAGTTGATGGCCATTTACAGCTGTTTATATGGGTTATCACGGTTCAGGAGCTAGAGAGTCAAAAACACAGTGGTTTGTGGCTCAGATCACATACCACTACCTGGGACTAACATGTCTAGTGCTCCCTGATGTTGTGCTGGAGCAGAATTGCCCAAAAACCATTGTGAAAGCACAAGGTCATGATCATGCCCAGCCACCCTTCCCTTGCTCCATTTTTGTGACCACTCAGCTAACACAATTGGTACCATTCCTGTGAGCCTGGAAGAGGTAAGAGACATTATCTTTCTGAGAAATTGTCAAGAGCTCAACAATTGCTCACATTTTTGTCATTTATCATGTTGCTAAAGCCATCTTGAAGCCATCGAGCCGTACACCATAATATGGCCATAAAACTACCCATCCCATACCATCAATCAAGATCTCAAGGACCTCTATGGCCATAAAAATTATGGCCATCACTGTAATATGGTATGGTGCAGAGCCCTATTTGACATGCCCTATTCACCATTGTACCAATATGGTGCTTATGTGTTGATTTGAAATGATGTAGTAAACATGATGTTTGTTATAAGTCTGTGGTGCATTCCAAGTATACTAACTGCTACTTATTCTAATCTATATTTGAACCTTGTCCTCCTTGATCTTTCTGATCTTCAGTTGATTCCAGATTGATATGAATGTTTTGTATACAAAATTCCCTGACCTTGACCCATATAACTAACTGATTTTCTGATGTGTTTGATAGCACCATTCCCGCATTCCATGGCACTGCTGTTGATTTCCTCCACATGAGGATCAACATCCATATATGTTTCTAAAAATGCGGCCAGTGCACACTTTGTATGATCTCGAGCATGAAATTAGTTGACTGTGAAGATGGTTGACATGAAGAATGTGGGTTCCTGCATAGAGCAATATGGTCCAAGTGCACACACAATAGATAACACTTTTTGGTGCCTTCTTCCACCAAGTGTACATGGCTGCAAACACATCATTTCTTCCTTCACCTTTCAGTATAAAATGAAATTCATAGCATATGCTGTGCATACACCATGCAGCCATGATGCCTCCTGTCAATTTATTCTTACCATAAGTTTTGTAGTACTTGGAACACTTGGCACCTTGGTTGATACTTTCTTCCTTCTTCACATCATGAGTCAAATTTTCATATATCAGATGGTGTCTGATCCTGGAGCATACTGTAGAAACATCCAGTCTGTGGTCCATTAGTCTCTGTGCTGGATGGTAAGTGGCACACATACCTCCTGCCACCTTGGTTCTGCCAAGGTCACTACTTTCAGACTTGATGGGGCACCTTGCTTCATCACCGAATCATGAACTTCTGAAGCTCAATGTTCGATCCACTTGTACAATTGAAGGACATCAGCTGGATATGATTGAGCATGATGATGCAAAACTTGCCACAGTACAGGACACATGGTCATTGCTGAAGCATGCATTTCACATGGGTGATGATTGAGATCCTTCAATTGCATCAGTGCCATCAGATTCACCATTTGCAAAATTGATTCTTCAGCAACAAGCTATCAAGAGTAAGTCTGCAATGTTATGGCCAACAAACAACTTCATGCACCTGGATGAAAAGTCCTCAATAAACCCTTGATGGAGATACCTTTGTATATACTGCCACCATACCATAGTGTTGGTTGAACAATGTCTTCAATGAAATGTCATAGGTTCCTAGTTTCTCCAACACTTGGGGAATTTCACTGAGATGTGCTACCTCATCAGCCACTGCCTTTTCAACCCTCTTCTTTTCCCATTCATTCAATGCTTTGTGCACAGTTGACTTTGCTGCTGTCACCTGAGAAACTTTCCCTATGTCATTGATAACCATGTGCATCCACTTTTGAAGATGACTGTTGATGACAACACAACTCTTCTGAGGGTGCGCTCACCTAAAGAAAGGCAAACCCTGCTTGCATGGCACTTCTAAAACACTTGCATGCTAGAAAAGGCCACACAAACAAAGAAAATATCCTAGAAAAGCTTTACATGTTTAGTATGATGTGTGAGAGTGGTTCTATAAAACAGCACTGGAAATTCACTACAAGACAGATATAGTATCGCCTATAGTGCTAGCACTTCAAAATCTATCAGCAACAAGTGATCTGTTGTCAGCGACAGTGACTTTTTGCACATGGTCAGGATTATGTAAGGTGTGGTCTCAGGATGACAAAAGATGAAACCTGTCGCTTGAGTGTGTCAGCACTTGACTTGGTTCAGTTGGTGCTCAAAAGTGCTGGTCAGTTGGCCTGCTGCAAACCTAAAGTTACATGGAAGAGGCTGATTGGTGATGAACTCAATTCAGTGACAAAGAGAAACAAGTGCTTGTCTAAAGACTTACATGCTCATGGGGCTAAACAACAAAGACAAATGTGGCAAAAATGAACAAATGCAAGTGCAAATGTATACATAGGTGCTATTACTAGCACTAACTGATAGCTAACTGATGACTAACCAATGATCAAAATGCAGCACATATCAGGTACAAACTATTGAAGGCAATCAAGCATGAGTGCTTAGATCACCAGCAACAGCAAAAACACATGAAGCACACTTCACAAAGCAAAAAATGGATCAAGAATGTTGAGAACAATGAGTGCAGTCTTAGAACTGTGAGCTCACTAGTGCGTAGGGGCAGCAATATGCTATATTCTGGTGTTATACTACAAAATCAAGGCTATATATACCTAAAGTGCTGTGGAGTCAAGCATATCCTATAAGGAAAGCGCCCCATAAAACATAATAAGCACTCCTATAAACATAATAGATGAGTGGAGTCAGCACCTAAAATATCTACAGCTCCAGTGTGGCTCCAACATGAGCTCCAAAAATCAGTCAGCAAGAAAAAGCCTGTTGGTCAATCATGTGAAAGTCACATGCACAGTCACATGACAGGCACATCACATTCAACAGTAGTGAAATATGAAGAAAAATGAAAAAATATGTGTCCAGCACCAACAGCGACTCATCATCCTCCCCCCAACTTAAATCTTGACTGTCCTCAGTCAATCACTGTCACTATGACCAACATTGATCTGCCTCATGTTTGATCTTCTTTCCTCAGTGCCTGAAGAAGTGCTTATTTTTATTTCCATTTCCTCTATAAAAGGCCCCCCTCCAAGCACCCACTTTCCTCTCTCAGCTCTCCCTCATACACTTTTTCTGTCACACTTTCATTTTGTTAGTCCTTTTTGGCATGTGCTGACTTTATTTTAGATTTAATCTCCCAGTGCAATGACTCTAACAAAACAAGAAGCAACTGAGGCAGTGAAGGCTAAGATCACTGTGCAGATCTTTGTCATTCAAGCAGCGCTGCTCATACATGATGTTCTTCATTTGGCAGTGGACCCTGAGCACAGGCAAGATGCACTCAAGACAATCAGCACACTTCTTTGCATGTGGAGCAAACTTCAAGCTTCTGACATGCTGTAGAAAGATGAGTTCAAGTTATTGCATGTGGGTGTGCTGCTGTGGCAGCACTTCTTTAAAGAATTGTGGGCACAGCCGTATGAGAAATACATGGTAAGTCTTTTCACCAGTTCACATCTTTTTACTGCTAATGTTTTGACAGGAGCATATTCAACATGCCATGAACACAATTGAGGTTATCAAGGGTCTAAGTTTTGAGCGCTTCCCCACTGTCAGAACTACTGTGTCAGGTTCCAATGTGGTTGTTCCTGCTGTCACCAGTTCATCCAATACTACAGCCACTCTGCCTCAGGTGGCAGTAGAGGAGCAAGAAACAACAAGTCCTCATGATGAGGTAAGTGTTGCTGACTGTTCTTTTGCAGCACTAATTTGTCTTTTAAAAACTGATAGACATAGAGACTACGGGCATGGAAGTGGAGGCTGAGGATAGGGTGGAAGATGATGAAGTGGAAAATGAGGCTCCTGTAGCAAAATCACCAGTGAAGGAGAAGGGCAAGGTAAAGGCAAAGATGCCAGTGGCGACAAAGATGACAAAGACAGGTTGCAAAGCTCAAAATGTCCTCCTTTGACAAAATTCCCTATATGGTAAGTTCTAGCACTTTTCTGTTTTATTGTGCTGACTTTGTTTTAGTTCACCAATGCGGAGCTTGCAGTGATTTTGCCCGAGCCAAAAGAGGGGACATATACGCAGGATAGTAAGGACTGGTTGGAGGGTGTAAAGATTCTGCTTGGCAAGAATTCTGTGACAGACTGAATGCTCCATCAGCATGTCTGAAGTCATTGGTGATGAATGGCCCTGCAAGTTGAACTTCACTCTTTTTCATCTTTTGTGCTCATACTCTTTTAGTGTGACTGCTACATTTCAAAAAATATTGACCGCTACTGCTGGTATCTGGAGCATGGTCGACCTTGCATGTACTGCTTGTCCCAATTGAAGGGGTGCATGCACCAAGGCATGGTTATTGGTAAGAAGCATGAGAAAGAGCTGAAGGATGCTGTGGCAATCAAATGTCATGTTGCTTTAGTTCAGGCTGCATGGGACTTCTTGTGTCAGCAAGGGCTCCCCTTCTAATTTATAGAGCTTCAAGCTTCATCAGTGCCTGCTATGGGAAAATGCAAGGTCAAGTTGAAGGAAATGGTCAAGTTGAGTGACAAGGAAAAGTGTGCATGCACCATCAAGAAGATCAAGGTCAAGTGTTGGTTGGCTTCTGCTCCTGTTGTGAGCAGCAAAGTCATTCCTGCCATGCCTTCTGCTGCTGCACCTGCTGTTATGCCTAAACCTCTCACTGGTGCCATATCAATTGGAAAAGCTTTGCCCACATCACGCTACATGGTGGTTAAGTGTGCTGTTCATCCTGTTGGGGAGATTACTCCCTACAAGCCTAAGGCTCCCATCACTCCTATCATTCTTGCCATTGCTTTGGGCAAGCCTCCTGTGGCTAAAACTCCTGCAGTTGCTAGGGCCTTTTTGCCTTTTGCTTTGCCTGCCACTCCTGTGGTCACTAGGGATTTTCTCCCTCCTTCTGCCACACTGGTTGAGTTGGTCTTCCCTGTTCTTCCTGCTGTGCCTTGCCCTGGTGAGGAGTCCAGATATCCACACCTCTATTTTTTGCATTCTTCAAGATGCACCTGACCTCATTCCTTTTTGTAGGCCTAAGTCATCTCCAATTTGCATTGCTGTGGCCTTCCAAGGCCAAGAGGGCTCTCTTTTTCCTCTACCATCACCAACTTCTCATGCTGCGCTAGAGTTGGAAGAGACTTTGTGCATGCCTACTCCTATTAACGTGTCATTAATGGAAGATTTTGGTGATGACGATGGTGACAATGACAAGGATGAAGATGGTGGCAATGAAGATGATGACAGCAAGGACAGTGGTGACTCCTCTCAGGATGAGCATGAGTGGTGGATACAGGCAATGAAGGATAGCACATGGGAGGTAGATAGTGATGATGACGTTCATGAGCTGATGCCTTGAAAGCTTTCCATAGTAAGTTCCTTTTTTTTTCTTTTTATTGCTTCACTGACTATTGTCTAGCCTCAGCATTGTCCTCTTACTCAGCAGCCACCAACTCCTTCATGAAAACAACAATAAGGAGTGGGTACTGGTGGACTTGCACTTCCCCATCAACTTCTGTGCAAGTTGCATGGGACTCCAGCACTCGCATTCTCATGCTTTGGGCATCTTGCATCTTTCAGATGTGTTGCTGGAGGAGGCTTGTTGTCACTACACTGTTGCACACCAGGCTATGGGCTCAGCTATCTACCAGCACAATGTGCTTACTCAGAGGCTATGGGCTCAGCTATCTACCAGCACAATGTGCTTACTCAGTATGTTCAGGAATGTCAACAAGCACTTGACTGGCAAGATGAAAATGAGGTCACACCAGAGGAGTTCTCAGTGATGAAGGACAAGAAAATCCTGCATGTGCTGTCGCTCAAGAAAAATCCATAGTCATGCACCTGTAAATGATTTTTTTTTTAGTTTGTACAATTTGCTAGACCACCCCCTCTCAGTTGCTATATAAAAGTGGGAATCAATATTACTTTCTTGATCTGTTTTTGTGTGACTTTGTAAGTTTGTAAGTTAATGAATCAATGAGGAATGAATCAACAAGTAAGTTAAAATATTGTAAGTTCAAAATGAAAGATTTTTGTCGATAGCACTTGTTTTTTGTTGTCAGTAGTCTGTATATACATAGTAGTTGGTGTAAATAGGAAATTGTATGTACTTAGCAGAATAGACTGTTTTGTTTTGTCACTGTCACTACAAGATGTGTGACTTGAGGTTAACACTCAGTAAATCATCATGGCAGTAACCCCAAAGGTTGCGCAAGGCAAGGAAATGCTGTGGCTTCACTATACTACAAGTTTGTAAGTGTTTCAGCATGGTAAGGAAAGTTAGCGATGCTTTTGTGTTTTTAGTACTTTGTTCTATTTTTGTTGTATCTTTGGGCTTTTCTTTTGTTTTTTTCAGTTGTTTACTTTTTCTTTGTCAGCTGCTGATATGTACATCAGTAGTTTGAAATATATCATCTCTTGTCACTGTCTTGACAAGATTGTGTTGGTAATGGTTTAGATTGCATGTGCTGAGGTTTAGTATTGCTAGCGCTGATGTCAGGAAGCTCATCATTGTCTTCTAATTCTGATTCTTTGAGTTTCCTGAGCTTAGTGGTGTTGATATTGAGTGCAGTGTCAGGTAATGAAATTTGTGCTGATAGGGCACTAGGATCTGTGAGCACAGATTTTGTTTTTTATTTTCTTTTATGGTACATACAAACACAATGCATCACTCACATGATGCTAGCACATGAATTTCACCTGACTATACTCTATTTACATATTGTCTTGATACGGTGCCACCATTCCATTGTTATACATAGTTCATGGGCACTATAGCCCATTTATACAGTGCACACACCTAGGATACTCAAGCCGACCTCAGACTGTCTTAGACATAGCTTCCCGATGCTTACTATATCATTCATCATGTTAGTGTATATATGCCCCACCAGAGCACCTAGCATAGTATTGCATAGCATCTATGCACCATGGGGAATCTATGAGATTGATTGGTCCAGAGAGGTCTGTGTGGCATCAGCACAGAAAAAGGAGCAAACAAAAACATACCACTGTTGCCCCAAACTTCTGAGTTCACTCAATGTCCCACTGCATACTCCAAATCCTTATCATTGCTCAGCAGATAAGAGAAGCAAGCAGCCAGTCAGTGCCAAAAACAATGATTGAATGCTACTGATCCACAAACGCTTCCAATAACTTAAACACCGCCTCTAGATCTGCCACCTCCTCCACTTGTGCCAAACCATCCTTCACCATCTCCTCAAATTAGCAATGAAGCTCTCGCATGCCTCCAACTTCTCCTGCCAATGAGCCTCTTGCTCTTCTGGTCACACCAGGGTGAAGGCGCCTCCATTCTTGTACAGTGTCAGCACGCATATCAAAGCAAGTGGTGTTAGAGTTGAAAAAGACATTAGAAGTTTGGAATGAGACTTAGCAGCTGTTTTGGGAGGGCTAAGTTAGGGAATTAGATGCTGGTAGGACCCCCTTTTATAGGAGCCAGGCCCAAAATTAGCACATTAGGACCCTGCATGGCAATCTTGTCAATCTTGCTTCTATTATGTCAACATCAGAGCTTCTGCTGCTAGTGCTGATTGGGGTTGACTTGGGGATAGTCAAAATTTAACTTGGGGGAAGGATGATAGGGTGCTAGGATCTGTGAGTGCAGATTTTTGTTTTATTTCCTTTTATGGTACATACAGATGCAACACATCACTCATGTGATGCTAGCACATGACTTTCACCTGACTATACTATATTTACATATTGTCTTGATACAGCACTGCCATTCTGTTGTTATACATAGTTCATGGGCACTATAGCCCATTTTTACAGTACAGATGTGTAGGGTACTTGAGCCAACCTCAGACTGTCTTAGACATGGCTTCCCAACACTTACTTTATCATTCATCTTGTTAGTATATATATACCCCCCATGACCTCATCACCAGAACACATCATTGCATAGTATCTATGCACTTCAGGGAATTTACATCTTTGACCCACAACACTATGCTCTACATCTAAATTTGTTCTGAGTTAGCGCTGTCACTACTCTCATGTTAATGTTGCCACCATTAACCTTGCCCTTTTTGTTTGGGCTCCTTTGTCTTCCCCTTTGAGTTCATGCCATTGTTAGACTTATGTAATAGTACATTACATTTGTCTTTGCCTCTAATGCCATCCATACTCAATGCTTCCTGTCGCTATGGTCAATACTTTACATAACTTCTGTTGTCATGTTGTTGGCTTTCCTCTTTCTGTCTGCCTTCTTATGTACCAACACCGTCGTCACTTCACCACTGTCATTACACTACCAACACATTAGACCATCATTAGTACAGAAGCCCTTTTCTGTTTCACATGTACATTTTCTGTACTGTCATTAGGTCACTGCTGGCATTACTTTACTGACTGTTGTTAGGACAATATTATATCTGTCTGAATCCTAGAATCTGGGAGAGTTGCTGATTGCAGCCCCCACTCATGCCACATCATTTCATAAGACTCTGTCTTAGGTGTTGTGTTTCCTTTTGTGTGGTTGGTCCTTTTGTGCTGCCTCTTTTGGTCCATATGCATCTAGAGTAGGCTTGGTGTCATCACTGAACGAGTAATGGGGATGGTGTTATAATCCTTGAGACCAGTCTGAATGAGACTCTTGAGTTTGATGATGTTGGGAGCATTGGTGGTAGAAGCCATGATGAACAGAGAAAGAGAGAGAGGAACAAATGAGGCTGATGGCTAGAAATGACAAAGGTCAACAGCTTTTATATCTCAGAGGTTGATCTAAAATTTCTAAGTCATCATGATGTATATTTGATGAGATACAATTCATGCCACAGAATATGAGCTTAGAATGGGGCGTGAAAGATTAATCTAATTGCCCATGTGGGTAGAAAACCTAAATTGTATCGGGCATGCATGACATAGATGAAACTCAGGGGAGTTTGGAATTTTAGAAAGGGAGAGAAGGGTCATAGGCCAATTTTTCTACAATTACAGAATTCCATGAAGACATATGAAAGTGATGCAATCAAAAATAGAGCTGCATCAGGCAGGCAAACGTGTAGATAACATGATCAAAATGATGTGTTGCAATTGCCTTATAAAGCAATAAGATAACAGCACTTAAAGAGACATGAGAAAAGAATAACATTTGTGACCAACTATAGAATACAGAAGAGATACACTAGACACTTAGAAAGCAGCAACTGGAAAGCACTTAAATTACACTTAGATTCACATAACTCTCAAAGTTCACATGAAATTGGGACTTAATGGGTTCATGCAAAAGATATTTGAAACAGGCCCAAAGGCTGCAATGACATTTTGATATGTAAAAAGAGCCACTACCTAATGTAGCAGCCTCCACGAGGCAAGAAATGACAAAAGATGAAAATGAAAATGTATTTTAAAAGGGCCAAAGCCTGTAGCAGGAAATGCCCCAACTCAGCACCCAGGACCTCCCAATCAACCCTTCAGTTCACCTGGTCAGAAGGAAGAGGCATGACAGAAATCCTAACATTGTGGTCGGAGTTAGTGTAGAAAGTGATGGAAGAGATCAAAAGAACTGATGACACTGGATTTGCTGCAGCAAAAGAGGTGTGCATAGTTGAGGACCAATGCCAGGGCCAGCTGCAATGCACAACCTGGTTCTGGTAGCAATGCTAGAGAAATGAAAGTTAAAAAGCAAAAAAGAAGGAAAAAGTAAAGAAAAGATGCACTGTGTAATAATACCAGATGGCATTGTCACTTAGCCCATCCATGGAGTTGTAAAGGGGGTTGAGGAGCAAGGTGTCACGAGGATCATCACTGTGGGCCACTTGATAAAAGGCACAGCAAAAGGGCTTAAAATTGGAGGCAAGCAGATCGGTCATATGGAAAATCAACTTGTTGTCACTCACATTGATGAGCTGCTCATAGCACCAAAAGTAGTGCAAGGTGACATGAGTGAGACCATGACAACAAACAAGGAAATGACAAACATCTTTGAGGCCAGCATGTTGATAGGACCAGGAAAGGGTGTCAACCACACTCTGTAAGAATGCCATTAGAAAACAAAAGAAACAGAATAAAAGAAAAGACAAACCAGATCAGGAATGACGCCCTCATGGCCAAACATTGTGATAAACCAAGGGAGCAGCAAGCCATTGCCAGAAAGCATGGGGTGTGAGTTGGGTAAATCATATGGGTGGTTAGTGAGGAAGTGAGAAATGATGGCACAAGTTCACACTCATGCAACTGATCTTTGAGCTTGTTGGAGGTGTGAGGCAAGGTGACAGCCATATGCCAGGCATTGTCTTGCATGCATCAAAAATCATTAGAAGTGTAGAGAAAAATGAAAAGAGAGAAAAGACTCACTATTTGCATGGAGACAGCCCAGATTAGCAACTGGCAGAATGGGAGAGAATGCTCAAATGAGGGGCTCAGCAGAGTCAAAGTGAAAAACAAGGGGTGCAAGATGGTGGCTCAGCCAGTCCTGAACAGTGGGGAGACGTGCAGGAAGCCTACTAACATGGGCAGGCATTGAAATAGAGCAGCACAGAAGAGTATAGAGTGCCCAGAGCAGTGAATGAGACAGAGAATGGGGGGGAAAAGCAAGAATCAAAAGAATTTTGGCCCCATCAGCCAGAATCTTATAGTCAGGATTTAGCATGAGAGTGCTGAGCAATATGCTGAGAAACATAGCCACTGTGGCTCCCACAACTGAGCACAGAGTCAATGGACCCACAGACAGAAGACAGAGAACACATCAATGGTGTACAAAAAGCACATTGACATGTAAATAACACGTGTCTCTAAAAAGGAAATAAGCTTAGACATGATTAATAAAGAAAATTTGCAGATTGTGCCTGATGTAGGGCACAGGGAGACTCCGGGAACAAGGACACTCCTACCTAGTACCATCAGATGCACCTTGAAGAGACATTTCCATAGAGTGGTGGGATGGCCCTAATATGGCAAGTAATTAAAGAGGTGCTCACTCCACAAGGTTCTATACACATTTGAACCCTGGGAACCTTTTGCAGATGCTCAGAACCATGGAAGCACTGTTTCACATGTATGAAAGCATTGGAAGCCTAGTCTTTGACATGAATAGAAAGAGGTTACACAAAAGTATCAGAATATGGTTGAGCTGAGTAGTCAGAACTGCCTACCACAAGGACAAGATAGAATTATCATGCAAATCTGAGAGATCTCATATTTTGATGGAATCAAAACTGACCAAAAACATTTGAAATGATGTGGAAAGACTGAAAGTGTGCATATTTGTTGGTACTGGTCTCATTAAGTGATGACTGGGGACAGTCAATGTCTAGAAAGGGGGAGATGATA
>JAGGAR010016204.1:0-14104 GCA_017657315.1 Termitomyces sp. K1Ag
CGTGTGTAGGGTGAGGGAGGCTTGGGTGGCCTGCACCTGGGCTTCTAGAGCAAGCAGACAGTTCCAGGCTTTGTCCTAAGGGGCAGGATTCCCAGGGGTAGCAACTGGAGGGACTGGTTGGGTCATTGAGCCGGACAGGGGAGAGAGACAACTCTAGGAGCAAGGAGGGGTTCAAGGCAGGCTAGAGTGGGGCTCCCAGACCAAAGCTAGAGACTTGTTCTGCTGTAAGGGTGACCTCTGGAGGCTATGGCTCAATCACACAGCTGGCAGAGGGAGATCCAAAATATATTCAGTACTGTACAATGTCTACAAGTATAACTACACACCTGGCAGAAAGAGATCCAAAGAGAACAAGTCTGAGGATCTCCGGTGCCAAGTGTGATGCTTCAAAGGCTCCAGAAGCATGGGAACCACTGTACAGAACAACAGAAAGCTAATACTAACCCCAAGATGAAAACTCCAGAATTATCCATAAGGGGAAGGACCTTGATAAAAATAATGGTAAACTCCCTACTTTTGTTATCGGTGTGCAATCCATGGGAAAGGCTGGAGAGAATGCAGTTGAGCCAGAATAGATGATGGACTAAGATGAATGAGAGTAAATGAGCAGTCCCCTGACAGTTCCTTGGTCTCCATGCTCAGGATGTAATTGTCCAGGTTGATGGTCATTATACAAAGCACCTGAATGCACTTTGTTTTCAGCGCTGCCACAAAGTCAATGTAGGAAACATGGTAGATGACAAAAAAAGACTAATAAATGTCAATTCCATGATAAACCGACACCATCATCTCACAAAGGATCAGGTAGATGTTGTTGTGAAGGTTGTTCGTCATAAAATGTCCATACAAATAGTCATAGTGTCTTGAAACTTTGGTAAGATGGAGAGTATCATAGGATATATCATGGCCGCCAATGGCAGCACATGGAACAGGAGTATAGACCATGTGATAAGCTCTAGGCAGCATTATTCTGGTATATTGTTTCCAAGTGAGAAATCTTCAAGAATTTAGAGAAGATATACTTACAGAAAATCACCAGGTTGACAATTTATAATGTAGACATGGCCATCAGTTTCTCATTGGCACCGCCTCTTCTGGTCGATGTTGTCGTCCTCATACAGGTGCATGAAATTCTGCATATGCATGAGTTCTGTGGCATTCTTGGCCTTATCATATCTACCTGGTTGTATGATTGCCCACATTTTTGCACCCAAGAGAATTTCTAGAAAGGTTCCCTGACCCTTAGCATCATGATGTTCATACATATGGACACCTCCATGGTGAAAGAGAGCCCAAGTGCAGGTGTGTTCAATATCAGTGGTGAATTTGACTTGCTTGCCTATGTTGATGTATTCCGCAACATCCTGAACACGGAAATAACCAAGACTGTGTTCGTGGTCAATTTTTCTGGCCTCGTTGTTTTAGGGATATAAAGTAAAAAAGAGAGTGGAGAAACTCATGACATGAGGAGGGAAACACATGTGTTTGGTATCTGAAGAGAGAGAATATGCTGAACTTTGTTAGGGTTTTGAAGCGTGTCTAGTAGATGCTGTATTGTTCTGATGATATGCGGATTTTTGGAATCTTGGAAACATAGCGCCATATCTGAAGGAGAAGAAAAAAATTATTATTCAAGAAATTGGGATTAGCAAAAAGCACTTGCCATAGAGAGAATGGATCTGGTGTTGAGTATCAAGGTGTGTGGTGTGCAGATAATCTTGCAGTTTGGAATATTTCTGCGTAGGATATCTGGAAACAAGAACAGTTTGGCCGTGAGACAAGAGTCTGCGACACTTTTGTGTGAGTTCAAGAATCGTGGGGTATGTAGAGTACAACAGGTGAGAAATAAAGGGAGATTCTGTGGAGAAAGGTAGTTTGGCAAAATGTTTCATGGTGGCTATGTCTTAAGCATAACATGAAAAGAGATAAGATCAAAAAAGTAATCAACATACATCAGACATGATATTTTTCTTAGGGTTTTTAGGATCAGAAATGAAAGGGAGGGCTGTTCTACATCCGTTCTTCCATATGATTGCTGAAGTGAGGAGAGACAAATGTGTAGGGACAATTTCATCAAAGAAATTTGTTTGCTATAAGAGAGCAGGACTGGAGACGGTCTGGGAGGATACATGTACAGAGAAAACAGGGTCAGATGTGGCAGACGTGGAGGGTGCGGGCACAGGGACAGACGCTGCAAGAGTCACCGCAGCTTGGAGAGAGGCTGCTAAACTGGACAGGTTGAGGACAGTGTCTAGCAAGATTTTTTGTTGAGGAGGCATAGTGGCAGATGCATTGGGTTGACGCTGTGCGAGGGATGTGGTGTTTTAAAAAATTGATTGGAGCTCAGAGGAGAACAAAGGTTTCCAGTCCGTGGCAGAGCTACTATGGTTGGGTTGTGGCATAGCAGGGATGGTAGGAATAAGCAGAGGGAGCTCAAATTTGCGAGGATGCCTGTAAATCGGATGAGGTTGGAGATGCATGCCAGAAAGAACTGGGGTATGCATGTTGGAAGATCCTGGAGATGAAAAGAAAGGCACAGAGGATGAGGATGCAATGTGAGCAGTATCAATAGCCTGAATTGTTTTTTGACATTTGGCAAGGCTAGATATTTAGATGAGTATAAATATAAAGAGCAACGAAGAAAACTATTCACGATGCAGACTGAGTGGTTGTGTTGTCCTGATCAGACTGCAGCTCAGATATCAGAGGATGAAAAAGGCTGGAGAATGAAACAAAGTTGATTTTGCTTACATGGTCACTTTTGGAGAGGTTTCTTATGATCTTAGATGGGCTCCAGAGATCTATTTTAATTGGCCTTACTTAGTGTGGCAATTTGGATTTGAAAAAGACAACTAGGTACACATGTGTGGCTGCTAACTCAGATTTTGATGATCTAGATCTGCCATCAATGATAAAATAAGATGATAGTGAGCGAGCAATGCAACACAGAAGAATGTGCAACTGGAGCAGCATGCTAGAAATGAATGCTGTGCTGCCCCTAGGTAAAGGAAACAAACAAGCAAGATAGAATTGAAAAGTACTGAAGTATGAAAGCGACACAGATGTGAAAAAAAAAAAGATCTGTACAAATTGGTATTGCATTTGACTAAGAATCGAACCCTAAATCGAACTTTAGATTGCGCCAAGATGTTGCTTCAAAGACAAGCCAATGAACAGATGAGCAACATCGTGATATAATGACTATTACAGCCACATGATGCAAACAATTGATCATCCACTTACATTTTTATACAAGTACATAGTGGGTTAAGTAACAACAAAACAAGAAAAATGTGCAACTGGAGAAACATGTTAGAAATCGAATGCTATGCTGCCTCTATCTGTATGAAAGCAATACACATAGAAAAAAAAAAGAGATCTATACAAGCTAGTATTGCACTGAACTGGGAATCGAACTCAGGACTTGGTCAACACGTTGCTTCAAAGACAAGCCAATAAACAGATGAGCTGCTTGGTGATATGGTGATTATTAGCATGCATGACTAAAGCAGCTTCAAAAAGTGGCTTTTAAAAGAAACAAGACATTAGAAAGAAATAACTTTGGTATCGAATATCATCCACTTACATTTTAGGCAGCAGATTGGCAGGGACACTATTTTTGTTATTTGGTACTACATCTTGATATAGGGAATGCTTCAAGGAGTAAAAATGGAGGCAAGACATGTTGATGTTAGTATTGAATATAATGAGTTGCTATGTGTCACACACTTGTACATCTGTTGTCACTGTTGCTGACAAAAAGTTCATTTGTCACTTGTGAAGCTGTATATCAATTTTCAAGCTTCTATTCTGTGTTTGGCTTATTAATAGCTTACATGCTTATTTAAAAGATGACCTCACAGCTTAACAATTTATAAATGCAATTTTACTAGTAACTGATGCTAATAATGTAGATTTTGACACTGTTGCATATTGTAAAACATTATTGCAACAACACATTGTGCAATGAAATAATAAAAAATTTGAAAATGAAAACTTGAAAAACATAAATAAAGAAAAGAATAATGAACAAAAGTCAGTAAAAAAAGTTATCAGGAAAGAATGTCATTATCAATGTAGCTAGCAAAATTACTTACAATGTATATAGCATTGTTTTTTTTTAAATGTATTAAAGTTAATAATTTTTTTTTTTTTTTTGCTTTAATAAATTTATTTTATTAAATAATTTTATAAAGTTTTAATTTAAAATAATAATTAAAAGCTAAATTCAGCATAATAAACATATCATTGCTAACATATGCTTTATAATTAATAAATGTAAGTTTTCATAATTTTATATTAGCAAATAGTTACAGCTTAATATTTTTAATATCAATGCATTTGATCAGCATTTTTTTTTTCTACAATTGATGAAAGCTTTGATATCAAAAATGCAAAAACTTTTTTTTTAATATAAAGCTTAAATAACTTTTTTGCATGTTTATTGTCAATTTGATATGCAAATTTTTTAATTTTTATGAGAATATAAAACTATTCTATATTAGTCTCAAATATTTTTTAAAAAAGCATATTTCTAATCTTTTTTAATTTTTTATCAAATTATATTTAATTTTTGTTGTTTTATCATTTAATATAGCTTAAATTAAATTAAATTAAATTTTCATTTTAAATTAAAAAAAAATGATTAATAAAGAATTAAAAATTTAAAAATTAATAAAAATAAAATACATAGTTGCATGTTATTGTTATATGCTAACAAGCTTTTTTTAAATATTTTTTGCATTTGCTTTTATTTGCCTTTTTATTTATATAGCAGTATTTGTAAGCACATAATTTTATAAAATTTAAAAGCATTATTAAAATATTTTGTTTAATTTGTTAATAATTATATTAATTGCTTTTAATATTAATCATAAAATGCAATTTAAAATTTATAATAAGTAAATTTTTTAGAAACTTTTATGAAAGCATAAAGCTATTTTACAAATGTAATAAGTAAATCTTTTACATTCAAAGTTCTTTAATTATATCTTAAATATAATATTTTTTATTATTATTATTTTATTTATATAATTTTCTACAATTAAAAATTTTAAAAAAAAAAGTAGAACTAAAAAAAGATTCAATTACTTTTACATGCTGTATTCAAGTCTTGTTTTTAAATATAAGCACTGCATTGTTTAATACTTACAAATAAGCCTAAAACAGTTATTTAACATCTGAATTAAAATTGGTTGGTTTCAAATGCAATATCTCACATGTTAGTCAAAAAAAGGATTCCAATAATGGCTGAAATGGCCTGAGAATAGCTGGAATTATCTGAGAAGACTTACTGTATTCTAAGTTATAACTCAAGACATAAGTAGAGCACCAAAATAAAATAGATTTGAGTTGTAAAAATAGCATATTTAAACATATTAAATATCAATAACACATTAACATATAATTAAATTTCAATTTATATTTAAATATTTGTAGATATTTGCATTAAATAATTATTATTATTTGCATATAACATTAGTATTTAGCTGAAACTGTGATATGATTTTTTTACAACTGTTTTTATAAATATATATAATCATGTTTTAAAATTTCAGTGATTTTGGCCATGTTTGAGATAGTTTTACTAAACTAGCAATAAGTTAGCTTAAAGCCAAAAGTGATGCATAGCTATGCTTCAAAAGCATGTTTTTAAAAATTTCAAAGTACATATTCTTGTGCTTTTTTATGAGCAGCACTTCAAGGTCAAAAAAATGTGTGCAATATTAAAAATTTGCAAGTCAATAGTTTATCAAACTTTTGCTTATCATTATGACTTTGGTGTTCTTTACAACCTTAATGTTCAGCAGCACAGAATTCTGAGTTGACATCATATTCTTGATGCTGTAAATATCTGTTTTATTCAAGCACTCTTCAATTACAATAGCTGTCTATATTTTGATGAAATACAAAACAAGTTGCTCACACATCATGGTGTTGATGTATTCATTCCAAAGCAGCAATGATAATGCTAAGATCATTCGTCGACTCAAAATCTTAATATCAAATCACCATCTTGACAAGTTTTATGATGTCATGCAAGTCTATGAAACTGGTAAATAGATATTACACAATACTGACACAGCGACATTGCAGATGACGGCGCTGCATCCACATTTCAGCAGTATGCTGCCAGCGCCTGACCTTTTTAACGAAGCACTGCCAGTGCTACCACAAGCGCAACAGCACATGCAACTATTTGCCTCTGGAGGCGGTGGTGGCTTTGTAAAAGAAAGAGGAGATCAGCGACATTGTCAATACAGCCATGACTTTCGCGATCGATCGATTTAGTATGCAAGGACCGAGATAACGATTGTTATCTTGCCCCCCATTGATCTGGCCCTGCAGGGTCAGGAAACGATTGGATTGCTTAGATCCAAAAGAGAAATATGTTCCTAGACCTATTCCCCTGTTCCACCACCCCTGCACTAAGCCACATGACCGCTCCTCCTGCCCCTGCGCTACAATTGATTGAGGAGGTGTCAGAGCTGGTTTGGCTGCACTAAATGGCCATTTCCCCATGCACCACGTCATTGTATCCAAAATGTGTTGGTTGGTGGAACTTGGGATAGTCCATAGTTGTCTAAAACTGCCCAGATCATCCAATTTGGTCCACTCCTTGTTGTTCTAGGGCCGGAACAATGTCATTTTTGCGCTACGTGTCATGTCTCACATGATCTCCTCATTGTTCTAAGCACTGGAAGCCAGAACCTAGGTGAATCTCTTTACCCCAACAGTAAAATATGTTCTTCTACACTAGGTCATCTTCCACCACCCACCTATTTAGCCATCTGTTGCGATCCTGTCAAACTATGCTGCCATCAATCCAAGGGGCATGAAATGTGCATTTCCAGTAGATACTTATGCTCTGCACATAACTGCTGTGCCTATATGCTATATTTTCACTTGGAATCCTCTTCTATACTTTTCTACCATCTCAAAAATACCCCAGTCATTTTGCCTAAGTCAGTTCTAACTCTGCAATTCACAGAATTGCAGCTTGATGGCAGCCATCAAAAGTTGGCACAGCCACCACCATGACATAAGCATTGAGCTACACTACTGTCCCTGCATCAAACAATTTTTTTCTGACCTTGTGGTCGCTGCCATCACAATTCTTTACACTAGTTGTGCTCGTTTTTATCAATACCTCATCGACCCCAAACACATCTTTTCATCGTTGTTATCGACACCCTTATGCTCTTTAGTTTTTCCATACCTCGTTTGCCAGCTCTTATATCCACCTGTACTTATCATTACTTATCATGAACTCTTACATATTTTGTCGCATTCACATCATCAATACAATTGTCATCCTGAATTCTATTGCCTTCTACTAACCTCTCATGAATGCATATAATCTTTATTATTTTGCACTCTTCAAGACTCAAGTTGAGCGCACTCAGATTTGGAGTGCTGGCCCTATCACGTGCTAGCCAATGTCATTTGTTGTTCTTTCTCCTCTTCCACTTTTGTCCTCCTCTCCACGCCTCGTTTGAGTGCATTCTACATCCAACGGCAGCTTCTGTCATGGAAGAAGGATTGCCTTTTTGCCTTCTAAATCTGCTGCTTGCTTTCCATGCCACCTGGACTCGACAATGACATGCTTGAAGGACTTAGACTGGTTTTGGGTCTGTTGAGGGGCGCCAGGAAACCCAAGCAGCGGGAAACTCACGAAGTACATGTACTAGAATGTATCTTATTACCTCTATTAATGTTCTACCTTACTTCTACAGCTGCCATCGCTGTTCTGTGCTCTCCACAAGCTCGTTACCAACACCTCGATCACCCTAGCCTCCTCTCCTCACTTCCTCATCTTTGAATCAATCTGGTTAGCCTCTCAGCACCTCGCAAGTCCTCCTCCACGTTTCCTCTCGATGTCAAGAGGGATTAGGACATGCCACCTCAGCATGTGAGCCTGTGAACTTCTAGTTCATGAGCTCATGTGTTCGCCACTGCTCACTTATGCCGAGGTGTGTAGGCTAACCTAACCACCTCAAATCACTACTCACAACCTCCCTTATCTCTTCAGCACCATTTACATTGTGCTCGCCAGCCACCATGTCGTCACTATCAGCCTACAAACTTTGAGTTCATTCTCTTCTCCACTCAAAAAAAATTGTTTTCGGTACGTACATCCTACAAAATGACTTGCCACGTTACTGACATGTTTCTCTAGCCCCTCGTCATCGTTCCCGACGTGCCCAGCTTCAAACAATTTTTTTCGATTTGCCATGCACTCCCATCTCCTCCCGCCTCCAAGATCTTTGCATGACCAACCACAGCTTCTTCAACCTGGCGCCGACCCTCCCCTCATCATCCTTTGATGTGAGGGAGCATTCCTCATCCACCACATCATCCTTGCATAGGACCACAAGCACTTAAGCCCCCCATCCCCACTGTCGTGCCCTCGTTTCGATATGTTAGGCTCCCCAATGCTCCGTCAACCCTCCCCCATGTTGCCTTTTGACATGGGGAGGTTTCTCCATCTGCCACATCACTGTTGCCGACCCATGCATGAACTTTGCCTTCATGTGTCTTGATCACCCACCTGTGTAAATTGATTCTTGGTACGCACTTTGTACTTACTCTTTTGTCATGTCACTGACCCCTTTCTTTAGCACCTCATTACCATTCCTCACATGCCCAGCTTTGAACAAAGTTTTTTCAGCTTCCTTCGCTGTCGTCCATCCATTCGCCCACCCATGTCCTGCCAACTCACTATGGCTGATGACGGCCTCGATGTATGTTACTTTGCCCAGTACTCGCCAACTCTACTAACATCCTCATACAGCTTCATTTAATGCCTCACGAGCACATCACATATGAGCAAGAACCGTTTAGCAAGGAGGACTTAGATAGAATATGTAGTTTTTTTTGATTCTTATCAACGTTCGCTGTACTTTGTCATGCCTTCTATATAGTGCCCAAGTTATAGTCGGGTAGCCCATGTACTAGAGGTGTCCTGGGCAGCAGCAATCTTGCTGAGCTCGTCCACATGAGACCACATGTTAAACCCTAAAAAGAGCATCCCATCAAGAGCACCTTGGCACTTGGAGGCACTTTGACCATGTCAAAGTCCAAGAGCAAGGTAAAGATTTTGTCCAGCTAAGAGATTATGTAAGCATGAGTGGCGCTAAGTTCCCAAATGTGAAAGAGGGACTTCATAGCTTCTAAAATATATATATTACACTATGATTCAAAGCTACCCAATAAAAGATCTGGTTTTGATCAGAGATTAAGTAAGCAGGAGTGGTGCTAAGTACCCAGAGGTGAACAAGCAAATGGAGAGCTTCCCAATGATATATATATTAGTACACTTTCCTACTCATGATTGGGCATGGAAAAGACTTAGGGCTTTAAAGGAGTCCAAGACCAGTATTTAAGGTGTCTCAATAGACGTTTCCTTCTTCTTCTTGAACCATCACCATGTGATGACAAATCCGCTTGCCATGATTCAACCAGCATGAGGGCTGCCCCATGGCACATTTTAAGTGCAACCGTCGCATCAAAGTAAGTTTCTTCTTGTTTTCTCCACTTTGATCGGTTTAATCAGAGGCCAGAGCAAAAGGAGAACACGGTGCAAATCATGGTCAGCCCAGGCCACAAGGAGGTTGGCAAATTCATACGCTACCTTTTCATGAAGCATTCAGCAAATAGCATGAGGAGGCAGTTGAGGAGGGCAAGGTACATGGAACCATATATTTTTTAGATAAGTGCGCCATATTATCTCATTGTTTTGTTCTAACTAGGCAAAATGAGTATAGATGTCAGATGATATAATGGTGCGCTACGATCAAAGGATTTCATTGGATGAGCAAGTGAGGTGGACGATGATGGTAGTGAATTGGAGAGTTTGTAAGAAAGTAAGGTAAGTGTTTTGATTGATACATTGAAAATTACTAACAAAATTTGCAGATTTAAACACAATCTTTTCTACTATGTATTGGTGCTTGTATTTGTGAAAATTATTTTGGGTTTTTTGATATCGTTGTAAGTGGCGCAATTCAATCAAAATGGGATGGATGAAGATTAACCTATTGGAAACAGGCACCAACTCGACCACAACCAGGGACTCATCAAATTATTGAATGTAAGTACTTGTATAGACAATGGGCTAACGGTTCATCAAAGGAACTTTGGTAAGTGAAGAATTGATTGTTGCTTTACTAACAAGGGTAGTTCATGCTGTGGTGCAACTATGGTGGGTGCAACAATGAGGTAAGTGTGGAATAGGATCCAAGACAATTGATGCGAGGAACTTGGTTTAATATCTTAATATGTAACTATGACAAATTATACTTAACACTACGTTAATGAATGAGTTTTGTGATGTTGATTAAGTGAACCTTACAATTGGTCACATGTGACATATAACGCACTCAGAATCGAGGTGCCACACAAGTTGGTTAAGAGGGTTAAGGGAGTGAGCAGCCCATGATTTTGGAAGATGCTCAAGGCCATATATGAGGTGATTTACTGAAGTTTTGTTGGCGCCTACAATGACAACACCATCGACTCTTGATCAAATACTTGATCATGTCTTTCAATATTACAATGCCTTTTCACACTCTTTATCATATCTGAGACGAGAGCTTCTTTGTGACTATATGTATATATATATCATACTTCACTGTATCACACTTTCAGTCATTTATATTGAACTGAAGATTACTTATAACACTACAATAAGTGTATAACTAAAGTTCTAACAAGTTTCTCATGTGTTATGGGCATACAAAAAAAGCCATGAGGCCAAGCTGTGATGAGAATGTGAGTGGAATGTGGGTGGCTGTGCAAGAGCTATAGAGTGAGACGTGAGTAGACTGTGAGCTTTTGTGAAACGTGAGTAGCATTGATAACTGGTAGAAATGTATTTGACTCACTGGGCAGTAAAATACAGTGACTGGGTGTTTGTATACAAGCACAAACCTAATCTTAGTATACCACCTAGTACAAGTTTGATAGTAAGTACTTATAAGTAGTGTTATAACAAGTACCATAGAGGCAGGCGAGCTCACCTAATTCACTTATTGGTCACTAATTGGATGAATTGATAGATGCAAAGGATGCTAGTCCACAATTTGTATCGACTAAATAGGGATGTGAGTGGCTGTGCTTGAGCCATGAACAAGACATGAGTGAAGTTTTCATGAGACATAATAGCAGTGAGGTAGTACTAACTATTCACAAGTTTGATAGTATATACACAGTGTCATAGGCTCATAGCAAGAGCTATAGAGGCAGGCGAGGATGATACTGAGAGTTTCATATATTATTTGTCCAAGTATACAAAGCACAGATTAAAAATACTGTGGTTTCTGAAGCAGCTAGAGAGTTGCCATGAGACAATGTGAGCAGACGTGAAAAGCTGTGAAGTGGAAGTGATAAGCAGTGAGAGGGACATAATGAGCCGTGAGGTGGAGGCATGAAATGCATGAAGGCTTGTGATTAACTGCATCTTTGTGTGCACCAAGGAGTCCCCACTACTCCTCTCCAAATAGATATGCCCTAACTCAGCTGTGAGTGTGAAAGTCATCATAATGGAAATTAAAACTCCAACATATTAGAGGTCTTCATCTTCCAGGAGGTTTTCTAGCCTTCCAGCAATTGATTTTGGAGACACAAACAACTTTAGGTCAAAAGTATGGGCTAACATCAGCAAAACCGTTAATTTCTGGTATTCCCTGGTAGATTCTCACAGTCCTATATAAGATCACAAGGCCTTACCAGATTGCATAATGGCATACAAGAGATATACTTGCCAGGTGATGGATTGACAATAGTATCTCAGGCTATAAGGGAGTTTGTATGATGTCAACTGGCATTATGACTTCTTATCAGAGTATCATCAGGCTTGTAATCAAATTATAAATGCCCACCAAGCTGTTCACTGCCTTATCATACATTCACCAGTCTGATCAATGACTTTGCAAGTCTCAACAATGCAGATATACAACATGAGTTTATTTCATGAAAATAAGACAAGTAGTGCTTATAACAATGCATAACCATCATCTTCGTCAACATACTCATTTTCTCTATTCTCTGGGCCCAAATCATCTGAACTTCTGTCTCTATGTTCGCTGTCTGAATCCTCCAAGTCACTGCTGTTTGAATCAGAACCCGAATTATCATCCTCTTCTTGTGCAAGGCTATTTATATCCACTTGGTGCAGGAGCATCACTATGGAACCAGCAAGAGGTTTGTCAAGTGATTCTGACAGTTTAATATTATCATTATCTTGTTCTTTTTCATCGGGCAGTTTGATGCAATAGTGACCCACTCCACCTCTGGCATAGTGCATGTACATATTATGATTCACAAAACTGATGATGCAGTTAGTCTTTTAGGCCTTTGTGAGATCCTATGGGCTTACATATCCATGTAATAATCAACCCAGTCATCGAATTCATCATCATTGTGTGCAAGCGAAGGAGAAAAAGGTTCTGTTGCACTGAACTGAAATGCTGGGATAATGTGGGCACCTCGAATTACTTCATCTAGATTGAGAAATCCATAAGCATCGGGATTTGAATCCCAATAGAACTCAAGTTGATAGAGGAGCTTGCAATTCAATCCTGCTCAGTAAGATGGGTCACGGCGATACCATCAAACTCATAAAAACTCAATCGCAGTTAGAGCTGAAGTTCCACTGGTGATATTGTGTAGAACATTAGCATAGAAAATGCCCAGAATTTGAGCATAGGCAAATGGATGCTTGGTGTTGTCCTCATGAGAAAGTGTCATTATAACAGCATGTGTGCATGAGTTCATGGTATCTTGGCCTCGACAAACATCATATGATGTGTAATTGACACAAAAAATCTTGTGAAAGTAGAGACGGTCATTTCAAATAAGCAATTGATAGTGCTGCTTAGGAGTGAACTCATTTCCATCCTCAGTCCAGTCAGGGTGGAGGATTCGAGAGAGCAAGTAATTCTTGAGTTTGGGTAAAAAGCCCTGAGGTGTCGTAAGGAACTTTAGTAAAGATATATCATATATGACTGATACTTCCCTCAATTGCAGGATCACCTGCATTTTATTTCAGCCATGTTGGAAGATGTATATGATTGTTTCGGCAGGGCGAGATGTGGTGATGGAGCTCAGGGGGTGTTGGTAATAATGGTTCTTGCTGGTAGAAGTTTGGGTGAGTATTTGTGGCCAGCCTTCGCTTCTTCTGTAGGTGTGACTTTTCTTGCTGTCTCAGAAGTATTTGCTCTCGTTATTCTAACTTAGTGATCTGTTGCACTGCATTGTTCTTGTTAGTGCGAGCGTAGAATTTCTTGATGCACTGATGTTCAAGTTCTCCCTGAGTGAGAATATTAGCGTCAGATGAAGCAAACTGAGTTATAACATATACAGGCTGGGTTGAGTAGGAGTCAGTTGTATCAAACCAGCGTATAGTGTTGACGTAGTTGCCTAATGAGTGGAGTTTGGGAGCCTTTGGCTGTGTGGCCACTGTCTCTTCTGTTGTCACTGATGGTTGCTTCTTCTGGCAAGCATTCTGCCAGCCACGTGCAGCTTCCTCATGTGGAAGTTCCCGTGTATCAAAGCCAGGGCAGACATCCCATGAGAACTTACATAGCAGGCGCCCCAAGTCTTGTATGTGCTCATCAAATGACTGGAGTGTAGTATCAGTGTGAAGCAGGAGTTTGCTTAGTGAATGCCATTCATTAAGTGTGAAGAGCAGGTCCAGAATGATGCTGTTGTAAGGCTCTTCCAATAGCCCCTCAAATATGGGAAGTGAACACTGAAAATCACATTATTCTTCAATGAAACATGATCAACAATGATGACCTCTACCTATAGAAGATCTTCATAGTTGCAGGCCGCCAGCTTCTTCATGGCTAAGGCATTGTCAGAGAAACGTCGTATTGTGAAGCGCCCAAACAGTGGAACCATCCAATATTTATAAAACAGTTAAAAACATGAAAAGAACTAATTAATCTTCTCACTCACCGTTGGTTCAAATATTGAACACTTGTTCCTCCATTGGCAACCAGAATATGAATGAGATGCACAAATGTTAGAATTCTCTGTTATGATCATCATCTCACTCCAAGTTCATCATTTAACACATGCTATTTCCTTCTACAATCAC
>JAGGAR010016205.1:0-14070 GCA_017657315.1 Termitomyces sp. K1Ag
GAGTCGGGCATGAGGGCCTCATCTAGCTGAGGAGTAAGAATAAATTGAGAGAAGAGAGGGGGAGTGAAAGGTGTAGAGTGGGGATGGTCCGGGAGCAGCTGGAAACAGCTGGGACGGTGGCTTGGGATGGCCTGGAATTGCCTGGGACGGCCTGGGACTGCCTGGGACTGCCTGGGATCAGCTGGGAGGCTTGACCTGGGATTGACTGGGAGGCTTGAAAAGGGTAGTCCCCTGACAATAAGTGCCATGTCCACAGTAAGGAGGAGTGTTGGAGTCTCGTGGATGTGACAAGTGTGATAGCACAAAGAGGTACAGCGGACACGAATATCAGGGCCACTACATGGGCCACAGACTGCTTTGTCCCATCCACTCATATATACTAGGCATATGTACATCGTACCCTCAGTTCCATTTACACGTTCTGAGGGTATGTTGCTCTTAGACATACTTACCTATATCAATACTAATGCAACTGTACTTAGACTTTATACTTACTAGTATCTGTCTAGGTACTTATAATACAGTTCCGTTTACACGTTCTGAGGACTTTATACTTACTAGTATCTGTCTAGGTGTTGGTCGCACCTGCCATATTTGCTGCACCTGTCTGGGTTCCAACACAACACACATCCAATTATTGTGAATCACTCATTGTGATCTATCCACCTACAAAGCCGCTATGACAGTCCAACCCACAACCTCTTTTACACACATCCAATCATTACATATCACTTACAATACTATTGTTGTTCGCAACAGAGTGACATTTGTCACCGCCAAATCCATCATCTGCTGACCACCCAACCACATTCCGCCCACACTGGTAAACTGTCCAATGGGCTCCGCTGAATACATCATGAATGACACATTGTGGACCTTCTGCCAAGCTAGGACTCTGCTTAGGCCATCAAAAATGACACATTGCTAGCCCACCATGGACCCGTCACAATCATAACAATGTTGATGCTTCTGCTATGGTACAGTTAGTGATTTGCAAGGCCCGGCTCAGCTCAAAAGCCCGGGCTTGGGCTCAGCTCAAGAGGGCTGAGGCTTGCCAAAACTGTGAGCCGAGCCTTGAGCCTTCAACAAGGGCTGGCCCAGCTGGGCTCGGGCCCAAGCCCGGGCTCAAGGGAGGGAGAGAATTATTGAACTTGTGGTGGCAAATTTCTTGATTATTTGATATTGAATGAGTATATACAAAATCATTGAAGGATTTAAAGACTTACAATGTGCAAAGAAGAGTCCCGTTGGAGCTCTTGTAAGTTTTGTCAGGTATCGATATTGCGAAGTGATGTCACGTGGCACCTATTGTACTCTGAATTGTTCATAGTTGGCATCGGCATCAGCTCGGCATAAGAAATTTCATGACTATATAGTTTTATGAGAGATTCCTGGTGTGTAGCACCTGCGCAAGTCATTAGTTAAGAAGGAACAAATGAGCTCCTAGTCTACCTTAGTAAAGCCCGGGCTCAACGGCTTTTGCAAGGCCTAAGGATAGTAAAGCTGAGCCCTGAGCCTTGAAAAGCCCAACACAGGGCCCGGCTCGGCCCGGCTCAAATCAGGCTCGGCTCACCAGGCTCAGGGCTCAGAAGCCCGGCCTTGCAAATCACTAGGTACAGTGGACTCCGCCAGAGCCGTAGACTATGACATGAAGCCCATTCCGCTAGAATGTATGACACATAATCAGTGTATGCCCTACCCTGCCATGGTATGCTATATCCATAATCAACACAGAATTTGTTGCAGATTGATTGAAACTTGGCAGGAATACTATGTCCTCTTGTTGTCTTCACTGTTCGGAACCCTCTGGGGTTGGTCCATGAATTGTCACTCTCTATTGATAAACTATTCTTATACCTATCCAGGCCATCACACAGAGCTGCAGTATTTATAGACTCTTTTGCACCTCTTACTGCAACTGGCTTTCTCATCGCTAATACTGGAGGACTTGTTCAACGTGTGCACTTATGCATGATACAGAACATTGGCACATGGCTTGCACAAAATTGCACATCAATTAATCAACAGCACTGGGTTTGAAATAGAGCAATTGAAGGGTGCCAGTTAATCCCGGTGGGTACCTCTCCAAATGATCAGTAGATGCCAATTTGATGTTATCAAGTAGCTTCTCAGTGATGTTTTGAACATCTGGCGAGCATGGGTTATTTTCTCGAACAGACGTTGGGTCCTCTGTATACTAGTCATTTTCTGGGTCATAACAGCTTCTCTAATCCAAATTTGGTGGTCAAGGATCACATAGCCAATGACCTAAGGTGCAATACTTGGTACTATGATAACTAGTAGAAGATTGAGCCCTGTCTCCAGTGATTTATCAGATGTTAGCCTGGGCTTCACGTTTGGAACCAATTTATTAACAACCCTTGTCATTGGATACGTTGCCAGGTAGTTTACTTTCTGTGTCTCTTAACCTTTCCAACCTACTCTAAACAGGGAACATAAGAAAGTTGTCGGGAACTACATCAAGACACGTCAAGGCCAGCCAACAGTCTGGAAGGTTTTGGTCCTGCTGTTTGAGGCTGGATTCATATACTGTCTACTCCTAGTATGCTATACATCACATAAGTAATCTCAAGATCTCTGACATGATATACACTCGAAGCTCATCACATTCCTTCTGAACATTGAAATCAACCAACAGCAATCAGACACCAAGATATCATCAGCCCAGAAATTCATGAGGATAACTTTTAACATACACAGCATGTTGTGGGTATGTTATTGACCTATCATATTGTTAAGTTGCACCTCATGCAGTTCATAGATGTTCTATCCAGTCATCGCAACACTATTGATCCATCATTATGGAACTTCTGCGGTGATGCATTACGATGCAGTGATTACCATCTATGAATCTCAATCCAAAGCACGCCAGCCTGATTTGTCATAGTCTGACTTGACTTGAATGCTGTAGAACCTGCATTTGAATTCACCGGCATATCAAAAAGGATAACATCAAATCAGATAATCAGGTGTGGTGCAGGTAGGGATTATTTGTTTTATGCACCCCTACTTTTTCTGTGAATCAGTACTCATTCCCTGTTTATAGGCTATCCTGCTGGAGAGTTGTAGACGCATCTCGTCTTGTATATTCCATCCCAATAAAAGAGCTCCGTCCTTCTGACACAACCTGGAATGTGTCAATGATCACTTTCGGGGTTTTTTGCAGGGCCACAACTCGTTCAATGCTCAACATTCTGTGCCTACCATGTCTGATGATTTGGGGCTGGGCGCACATCCCACTAACACGGGACACTCACGATTTCGACCCATTTTAGGTTCAACTTGACTGTTACGTGATGTTCTGCGTGTGCCTGGATGTGATCCAACTTCATTCTTCAAGGAAATGTCTACCACTAGAAACCGATCGCGAGGGTTGTATTCTTTTCCCCATCGCATCTTCTGATAGTTCATGTTCATGATTCATTTTATGACTATAGTACTTACATGAGAACCCTTGGGACGAGCTCAAGCTGGTAGCCGCGGATGAGTAAGAGCTGATTGGATCTCAGTACCTCATCTTTCAATCGATATCTAGCCTTGGCAGTGGGCACCGATGTGGCGGCGTTCCTACACCAAGTGAAGACTGTAATCTCCCTCGATGTGCGACGATGTACTACTACCAAATCCAATCCAATCCAGTCTTTGTTCGTCTTTGCCTTCGTATAGCGCGTCGCGACTCCGACACCCCTTTGACTCGTGGTCAACTCCCTGAGAACGGCCAGTCTCGAAATCTGCGTTGTGTATAGGGAATGGACCGCGAATGAGAAAAATCGTTATGGCTGGATAAACGAACTAGGTCGCAGTTGAATATATGCTGAATCCATGAAATGAATCAAACTCACTGAGGTAGCAGTATAGGTGGCGATAAAAACAGTTTCTGCCCATAGTCCCGCACCATTGCCGGATACCGTTGGCACCATCAAAAGCATGATCAGCTTTGGGTCAAAAGTGAGCCCTTTCATAAGCAAAATTTGTACATAACAAACCTGCAGAACAGCATAGATTGTGCCCGAGTCCAGGAGAAGGAGTAGAATATGCCAGGACTCGAATGGTTGTTGCTGTTTACTATTCATATTTCCCCGGAAGAGTCTCATGTGCGTCCTACAGGAAATGTTTGGTAGTGGTTTTGGTAACAGAGAAAAAGGCGTCAGAGGTGTACAAACTCACCATAGAGTCCAGGCGATAAATGATGTTGCAGTGAGGTTTGTAATAAATGACATGGCAACAACCGCAAAGTTGAGCCAAATTTGTAAAGTGTCGTCTGGATCTGTGACTGTTTGTGCCTGGGCTGGATATGAATTGTACCATAAGTAGAAAATGGTGTAAACTGTGAAGTACCATGTCAGTTAGAAAGAGAAAGGGGAATCATACCACATACCAAGAGTGGACACAAAGAGAGCCATCGAAAGATACAGACCCCAACGCCGCCTCTGGAAAACAATCCATGCACGCCAAATGATGAATCCATCATTGAAAACTGGCTACATCAAGTTGACATGAAGAGTTTATCATCAGGATACCTATCAGGGCTGCACACGACAGATGACTAACAGGTAAGAATTGTAGCCATATCGATGCTATCTGCAATTTACTGGCTGGCATCATGGATTGGATTTGTTGCGTGAGAGATCTGGTGCCATCTTGAAATCTGAGGCAATTGTAAAAAAGCACTTGATTGGACAAAAATACGGCGATAAACGTGACATTTGCAAGAAAACCAACGGAGACGACAATTGTTTGCGATATAGCGAGGGGATTGCGTTCGTGCTTCCTGGTACATGATACGGATGATAAGTATTGTCGTGGAATGAGTTGGTAATGTGACATACTTGATAGAAGAATATATTATCATGAGAGACACCGGCACCCATATCCCTACCAGGTGATTATGCAGTGAGCACGGGCCATGAACCTTGTGAAGGTTGACTTACCGAAGAGAAGAATAAATATAGGTAGTTCTACGACAGATTTACGGAGAAACAAGCTTGCCGCCGATTGTATGATCTTCCTTTCCTGAGGAGTCATGATTTGGCAGTCGTATTAATGAGAAGCAGAGTCACCCTGAAACTTGAAGTAGAGGGTACTTTTTATACATGTGTAATATTCGGTCTGCTTTTCATAGAATTATTCATCAACTTTCCATCATCATCACATGCTGATGAGTTTTGTATGATGGTGGCGTACTGCCACTAATCTATCTCTGCAATACTCGTGTGATTGTCGGTAGTTAATATGAAGAACCAATGTCATGATATGTCATACTAATGTCCTTTACGGGCTCGTAGCTCTATTTTTGCACTGCAATGATTTTATTGATCTTCTGGCATATGATCTGTGACGAAAAACTCTGATCATGATACTGATTGAACAGCGTCTTGACCGCGTGATATCATGGGTTGGAGCGGAGGGGCTTGGCAGAGAGCATATGCGTACAGAGGTTGAGGGATGTTGGTTAGAGCAACATGGTTCATACATAATTGCTGATTGGAGCTCGTAGGCTGCTAATGCAAACGTCGCGAGTAGGTGATATATACTTCCAGAAGCGTCAAGCATTGAAGCTCCATCCCAAGCGCGGTAGAGGGCAGTGCAGGGGAGAATCTATCTACATCTGCACGTAGAAGACTACAGAGCTTCTGTGGGTGACCATGGAGTACATCGCAAGCTTGTGAGACTAAACAGCGAGGTTTAGTAACAGATAATCATGGAGTATAAATAATATTGTGCATGCGGGATTTGTGCGGGATGAACAAAATTGCTGATAAGCGGTGAAGCTGCTTACTAGACATCTTCATCAATTGAACAGTGGAGCCTTGGTGGAGCCTGTAGGCACAGTGGCTGTACACAGGCTGTACAGTCGTGGGGAGCCGGAAGATTGTGCATCATGGATAACCAGTTGCTGAGGGAACACCATGTTACCAGACGGTTGAGACATCATACGTGAAGGACTAGCCTTGTGCTTTCCATAAGCACAAAGGATCTAGGATATAGCATAACCATTTGCGCGGTCAGCGAAATTCTGAGGTTGAAAGCCAATGTCAATCAAAACATCATCCATGGCGCATCATACCATGAATGAAAGTCATACTAGTACTGATCCCTAGAGGCTGAGACTTCGATCTCGCAATTGCTGTAGTGGTTGAACCTTTCCAAAACGGAAGCTCCACAAGATATTCGTCACTGATCAAGGTCGTGCCTAGATCTTATGCGCCCTTTGCGGTATTGCTGCATGACCAGAAATTCTCTTTAGACACCCGTAGTTGATTTGAATCTAGAAAAAGATACCCCCGAAGAGGCGAGATTGATATCTGAAAACCTTTGGTACCGCCTCGCAATTCACAGGAATGTCTCGTAGACTTTGGGGTTTCGACTATGAAACACGAAACCCTGGTCCCGCTCTCCTAGATTCAGATAAGATCCACAGTAGAGAATTCAGAACCCGGAAGCCATAGGAAACTAATCTGTAGAAAAACACCAGACCGTCGAAGCCTACTGTTGTCTGACCATTTTCACTGGTATGTTGTATCCAGGGTTCAGAAGTGAGTCGTCCTGGAGAGTGGTCGATCTCGCAATTGCAGCAATGGTTGACACCTCAAAACGGAAGCTCGACGAAAGATTGGTACCTTTACTTACATCTTCGACGCCCCATGGCACATCGTCACATAGACCAGGATCTGGAAAACCAGAAGAGGTGAGGGATTGACGTCAGAGAAGCTCGAAAGATTGCTCAAAGCACAGAGTGTAGGAGGGCAGGTTTACTTTGGTGATTCGTATTTCAACTGCGAAAGATGATGTTCTCGTTCCCACTTGGGAATCAAAAAACCATTCATTTTGTACTTGTCTAGAACCGCCCTCCTGAGAGTCAATGCGGGAGCTAATTTCTTGATTCGAGACTGCCGAGAAAGACTTTGTTGATTGTTATCAATGTTGCTGACCTCGGACTCAAAGTGAGCATGGAACGCAGTGAAAAATGACCGACATTTCTGATTGAAGTTGGAAGCTTGAGGTTTAAAACTTAAGGTTCGAGATGCCTGTAGCCAATATGGAGTGAGAGTAACATGAATGTTTGGATGTTGAGTAAAAGACGACATGCATATTCCCTACCAAGCCTGACCACAACAATACATCGGCACCCCATCTTTTCTATCCTTCCCTCCGCCTACTCAACGTACTCGTGGTGCTTCTTATGCCACTTCTCCAGCGAATACTTCCCGTAATCATCGTATACCTCTTTCGGACCCTCAGGGAGGCGGACGTACGCGGGTTTCGAATTTAATTTGATTACGGTCTATGTAAATGGGGAACTAAAATTAGCTCAGAGGCATCAAGAGGGAAGAAATAAACGAACGAGTTTTTCGGGGACTTTGAGATTGGGGGAGTCGATTGCGGATGCGAAGGGGTGGATGTATTCGGGCCTGGAGCGCATCGAAATTGATAATTGAATTAGATGAATAGAAGAGGGGACGCACCACGTCTCGTCGTACAACCAAAGCATACTCGAGCATTTGGAGCAAAAGTTTCTTTCAGAGCTTGCGATGTACTCGTCTGAGGTGCCGCGGTTCATAACTGCCTTATAGACACTGTTGATATCGCGTGTGAAGAAGTGGAGGAAGATAAGAGGAATGACGAAAAGACAAACCTAAGATGTTCCTTCCCCTCTACTTTGAGCGTCTTACTGTGCCCACCGAGGTTGATCGACCCGCCAACACCACCGACTTTGCGGCAAATCGAACAGAGGCATAACTACATCAAAATTGTTGGTCTTAGCACAGAGACTTGGACGTCGACATTACCTGGTATGGCACGGCTGTGCTCGATTCAACGGTGAACTTGACGGCGCCACAGTGGCAGCTTCCAGAGAGTTTCACGGGCATTGTGTGTGTGGATAAGAAGTGAAGAGAGGAGAGCGTCGTGGGATGAGAATGACGTCTCGTGTGACGTATCCGCCCCAAGGCCGAGTGGCCGAGGCATTTTTGTTGGGCGGTGTGGAAACGGGAAGTAGCGCTGGCAGTGTTGCGAGAAGTGGCGTAGAAGGGCCCATAGTAGTGGCGGAAGTTGGCTGGCTTATGCAAGCGCGTCGTGGGCGAGCGCGCCACGCGTCGTTCAACGTACGTTCAAGTTCAAGTTCAAGTTGCGTGCCGAGGCCCGGTGACCAAGATCTCGTGACCGTGTCAATGTAACGCGTCTACAGGCGATGCACGAAAAATTTCTTGTCATCTTCCTCCATAATGCATAATGTCTACGCGAGTTCCTCGTTGTGCTTGTGTGTACAAATATCTACAGCACCCCCTCAGCCTCTCGTATGTAAAAGGTGAGCACTTCTCCCTGAAATTCCTTTTAGTTGTCGATGATTCTAGAAAAACTGATTTTAATGAGTACGACCTGTCCTTGGATGGGAATGACCTCACACTTTTTCCTGAGGCTCTTATCCTTCTAATATTCTGTGACTCGTTTCTGACTCCATTCTCTGTTTCTAGTATTTGGGCTAGACAGCATTGTAGAAGCCCGTCGTGTTGAATACTCTTTATAATCAGAGTTTTCCCGTCGCTCCAACACAATCTGGCTTGTCTGAGTCGTCACTGCGGGTTTTCTTGGGTTTGCAGTGTTCCGAGTCTTCCGCGTCTGATAATTTGGAACTGTCACTCTGATCTTCAATACGGATACTGTCAAGCTTCTGACCTGTTTTCTTTAGGTTCGATATCAACATGATTCATCAGATGTTCGTACCGGAACAGCTTCTGCGGAACACATAAACTGCCAACGGAGGGGGCATGGAGAGCCGACGTCGTACTACGCATGAAGCGGCGCGGGTATATTTTGCACGTCGTATTCCAATCTACTCTGCACACCGGTTCAGGATGTTGGATTTGCGTACGCGTATCTCGAGCCTGCATGTTGGAAATGCGCCTCCTTCTAGCAGCTTGGTCTGTGCGCTCACAAGACAACACATGGGACGCGTTGGGTTTCGGATCGCGATCGTGTGTGAGGGTGAGTGGACACATGTATGGTTCGAGCCTCGTCAGCTTTCTTTCTAGTGTGGATAATGATCGAAGTATTCCTCTAGGCCTTCGTCTTTGTATGCCAGGTAGATTGTCAGGCACATGGCGCCTGCCTACACTTTCAAGCGTCGCGGGATGGTACACATACGGGTCTTTGTTCTGCACATATGCGTGTGCACACTACAGGGTGTCACCTCAGGATCAACGCCCCCGATAAGAGGAAGAATCATGTGTCGGATCGACGTACCGACAAAGGTGGGCGGACAAGAGGCGCTGTGGCTCAAATTTGGTACGTCCTCTTTCATTACAGCCCGTGCACTGATGGTGGGATGTTGATCGTTGCCTTCCTGACTCAAGTGAGGGGTTGTACTCCGAACTGTGTACTCCAACTCAGAGTCCAATCCAGCCTTTTTCTTTCCATCCCTTGACTCGCCATCGATACCCATCGTGGAGAGCTAGGGGTACGCCGGCACAGCCAATGGAACGGTGCGGCGCAAGACTTTCTACATATGCGCCCTCGATCTCGCAGCTGATCAGACCATCAATATATTCTGTCGCATCCTGGAGCAAGCAGAGTGCAAACTACGGTACCTCGGTCCTTTGACCGCGCTGATGAGTGCCCTGACATAATACTTTCTTGTAGAGCGTTTGAACTATACTACTTAGTAAGTTAGTACTCACGCATCTCAATTTGATGGTTTGTCGATGCTTGGTCTTTTTATCCGGTCTAACTCTCATGGAGACCAAGAGTCATATGAAAGTCTCGTTTTCTTGAGAAGAGATCGATGGACGTTTTTTTCTCGCTTGCTTGATCATTCAGATAGCAGATAAGATAAGATAATCAGGACTCGTACAATTGGACATACGCATACGCACTTCTGTGTTCTCTCTTCATGGGGAACATATCCACCGCTACTCCGTAAACGCGTCCCTATCCGAGTGTCTGTCCATCAGTCACATGGCCATGATCAAGGAAAATCAGTTCCCAACGCCCCCTCAGTGGGCATTCTCTTCCTCGTTCTCCCTCTTTCGTCTCATGCGTATGATACATACGACTCTGAGTCGCTATCAATATATAGTCTCAACGACACATGAGTTGATTTCCGTCATTGGTACGCGTCTCTCAGATTGCAACGTCACGGTCTAATGCTTTGTCTTGGCTTTGTCACGATCGGATTCCGAGTCGCTGGGTGCGCGATTGCGGTACTTACATAGTGTGATAGGCTACTTGCATAAGATTGTTATTCCGATCCTGCACCACTTGCTTTCTTACAACTCCCTTAGCTGACAGGTTTGCTTTTCTCTCTTACTTTTACACCCAGTACTCAGCGCTAGTAAATACTTGGTACTCGCCATCTATTCCACGATATGTGCTACTTTTACGGCCTTCTTGTATGTCCTACAGCTCTTCTCAACCTCGAGTACCCACCACTCTCTTACGGGACTCTTGCATTCTTGTTATCTGCCCGAGTTCCGCTTCCAGTAGCGCCTCTTCTCGTCGTCCCCCCTGATCCACCCGTTCGCCGCCCCGCACTTTTTTGCTTTTCATCCCTCATCCTCTGCTGCATAGCTATATGAGGCCGTGTTGCAGCAAATGAACTCCAGGCGCACACAGCTACGAACGTGTTGAGCGCTAGACGCGCCCGTTCAAATCCAAGACGTGCACGGTACCAACAGAAAGAACGATTTAGCGACATCAGGAATGCTTGTCTCGAAGAATTGGAGTATCGACATTCGAATAGCAGAGCTGTTACAGCGAGCGTTGGTTCCCCGTTTGGGAAGGGTTTCGATTTCGTCTACCTGAGCCGGAATTTCTAGTATATAATAGACACGGACGTGCGAGATTCAACGAATCCGGACAAGGCAGTGTAGCAAGGTTACCGTTTACTTTCACTTTGCTCGCAACCATGTTCCTGGTCATTGGTCCAGTCTATAACGAGCGCTGGGAGGATTTGATCGTCTTTCTATTCCGACGTGTACAACTTCCCGTCGTTGTGAAAATATATAGTACTGCTGGCTCGATTTCAGTCTCACACTTGATGCTCATAGTCAATCATGTTTGTCCCACTACTATCGAAGCACATTGCAAGCCACCGACTAGTTCTTTCTACTTTGATCACTTTCTGTAGAATTCTCGATGCCCTTCGCACATCGAATTCGTTCTTCCTCCCTAATCCCCCTGATGTTTTCGATGAAATGTATGACAAGCACCCAGTTGACCACGTTCTCACTCCCGTATGAGGTTGCTGCCATACTAGCAGAAGGGAAAAGCCCGTCTAATACTCGGGCAAATGCAAGGGCATTTTGAGTTTGTTCCTGTTTAGAGCCACTGAATAGATGTTTCAAGTCGCCTCTGACCTCTAATTTCTTTAGACCATGCGACGAGAAGAACTTCTCCGTTCTGCGCGGCAGGTCAATGTTGAGACTGACATGCAGGATTACCAATTTTGGGCATCCTTGGGCTATGGTATGGAGGTCGATCAGAGCCAATGCACCTTGTGTCCTATCACCGCTCAACAGCCGCAGTTCCTCAATAGCTGCAAACTTTCTGGCGAAATTGGAAATATGAGTATGAGAGATATTCTTCCAGCCTAGAGCAACGAAGCGCCGCAACGGGAACTCAAACAGTGATAGGTCCACCCAGTTATCAAGGCTAAAATATCGGTCGATAGAAAGTGACTGAACACTATGTCCCCATCTTGTTCCGATCTTTGTTAAAATGACTGGCCAGTCGTTCCTTTCAGCACTTGCTACTGCTTCTTTATCCTCCCTAAATTCAAGCTTTGGGTACCATTCATTGCCAGTATCAATATCTATGTCTTGAATATTATCAGAGCTGATAATATCAATAAGGAAGGAGAGGACAGGAAGTTGCCCTCTTATGGACAAGGACTTCAGCTGAGCAAATCGAGGGTAGGGCACAGGATCAAGAGCAAGTTCTGGTCCGTCGAGCTCTTGGACATCGATTCTCAAGGTCTCGAGTTGAGGGAGAATACCGATCTGCCCAAGTAGCTGAGTACTTGTTACTGAGCCTGTTACGGTACAGGACTTCAGATGAATGAATTGATTCTGTAGCGATGTACTCCAAGCTGGGCAAGGGGGAAGACTGATCCCTTCAAGGATCAAATGGCGTAAGCGAGGGGCGTTGACATTGAGTGTGAACATAAAGAATCTGATGATAGCATCTGCATAAGGATTCAGGCAGTTCATTTCCACTCTTTCTAGGGCAGGTGATGCGAGCATTGCCGCCTGAGAAAGCGAATGTATATGTGGTACAGTCATGCGGATGTGAAGGTTCTGCAAGTTTGGGAGGAGGGGAGAGTTGCGGAGTTGCATGAATTGATGATAGGCATAGTAGGTCGTCGAAGGTGTGCACAGAACATATTGCTTGACTCTACACCCATAGGAATTAATAAGCGTCCAGTGGTCGTCGGAAACATCAGAGATGAGCTTTAGTTTGATTCGATGCCCATGAGAGTCTGACACAGGAATAATCAAGTAGGGCCTCACATAAATGCCATTTATCTTTTCCAGTGACGGCAAGAGCTGCAGGAGTGGGAGTATGCTTGTCATTGACCTCCACAGCAAATCGAGCGCCGGATTGAGAAATGTTTTGCACACTAGTGCGGCCCGGTAAAGATCGACTTTGGACGCCATGGCCTCATTGCCATCGATGCAAAGATCCAGGTAGTCGAAGATGACTTTCAGTATATCGTAGTGGAGTGTTAATATCGGGCAGGGTTCTGCCAACTTGCATGTATTATCCGAGTCTGTAGTAGGCATAGAGTGATATATTGTGAGTCAAAGACGAGAACGTTCAGTTATTTGGTGTGCCTGTCTCCAGACTCAGAAAGATGGAGAGAGAAAGACAGTAGATGCCTGATCCTCGTGGTAATCTTTTCCCAGCACCGTGTACCCGTGATGACTGTTTTTGGTTGACACGTTCCGCGAAGCGCTGTCAATGTTATGGTTCTGAAGGCGACGAAAAAGCAAATGTAGGTCAAGTTACAAGTTTACTTACCTTATGTAGAACAACATAGGCACTGATCGATTCTGAGGTCTCCGCTGACGTTTGTTAGTAGTCGAACTCGAGACTCCTGCAAGGTCTTCCTTCAGTGACCAATGAGTTATCAAGTCGCTTGTATCTCATACATGACAAATCATTGAATGAACGAACAGACGAACAGACGAAAAAAACGAACGGACAGGGACTTCGGAACTTTCCGTGGTTATTCTCGGCGACCCACACCATTTACTACCATTCCCACCACCAACCTCATCCTCTGAACCCTCCCTCGCAATCCTATATAATGCATCAGTTAGTTCAACCACACGACCAAGTCTCCACCCGGACTTTCTTCCTTCCAAATTGGCTCCCTTTCCTTCTATCTCTTATGCCCTGTCCACACGCGTAAGAGGCGTAAGCTTATCCGTTGACGTCCTTCCCGTCAAAGTCCCCAAATTTTTGTCCCATTGATAAAGTGACCCAGATCCATATCTGACATGATCGGAAGCTTTAGATGAGTGAAAGTTGGAGGAGTGTGAGATGGAGGCTGCGTGGGCTAATTTTTCTGATCTGTTCGTGAGTGGTAGGTTCGAAGGTGCAGGAAAGAGAGAGAGGAGGGGGGAAACGCACAGAACCATCTACTTCTGATAGATAATATTTGGTTTAGCCTTAGTTATGCCATGACCAAGGCTACACGATTCGGTTTTTAGGGTCTTTTTCACCTGTGGGAGTGGAGAATTTCGGGAACAATTAAATCAGTATACTTATGAGTAGGCAGGGAAGAGAAGAGACAGAAGGAATGCATGCTGGGTTACCCAATAGATCAACACTCCCAACCAGAAGAACACCGGCGCCGAATGCTCACTACTACAATGAATCACCCGGCCACCACCTCATCATAAGCCAGTCAGAAAGATTGTGGATAGAAGACAAAGACTGATCATTAGCAAACTGTTTCAACATGACACCGGGATACATCATGATGAACTGCTTGAGCATGGACAGGATAGCAGCGATGATACCCATGCGGCATGTTGAGAATACAGC
>JAGGAR010016206.1:0-14016 GCA_017657315.1 Termitomyces sp. K1Ag
CCCCCATACGCATCGTCCTCTCCGCCTGCTCCACGCTGCATCTGGGCCTGGGGCTGTGTCTGCGGGTAGGAATACGAACCCTGTGCTGGGTCGTACGGGTTCTGCAATGGCTCGTTGTCCTCGTGCTCGTGGCTAAGGGACATGCCGTGCTGTATCCTACCCACGCCCGCACCCACGCCCGAATCCAAACCGGTATCAAGACCCGCAGCTTCGAGGAGCTGGAGCTCGGGCGATCTGGGGGAATCATATGTCTGTCTCTGCCCTTGTCCCTGTACCTGCACATGGCTGTGTCCGTCTTCGCTTGTACTGTGTGCTCGTGAGTGGGCGGGGGCGAGGACGGGGTTGGAAGGGTTGTAAGATGCAGGCACAGGGTCGGCGTAGGGATTGGCGTTGGCGTTGGCGTTGTACTGTGCATAGTCTGTGTATCCTTGTCCCTGCTGTACATGTCCATGTCCGTTCCCGTGTGCGTATCCAGCCGCGGGGGCATACAGATCATAATCATACCTGCCTCCATACCCTCCACCCATCCCCACACCAATACCCGCAACCCCACTCCCAACCTCCCTCATCCCATACTCCGTACTCATCGGCGGCTGCGCATACGTCCCGTGGCTACTTGTATCGCTATACACTTTCCCCCCTCCCCCTCGTTCCTCAACATCAGAATCGAGGAACACAGGCGCAGACGTGTTTGCGGCTTCGAATGTCGCCTCGTCGACTTCGCGATCGAATTTGGCTTGGCGCCGGCGTCGGATTATGTAGGTCGTGAGGAAGACGAGGGCGAGCACGACGAGGCCGACGGCGGTGAATGTGCCTGCGACGGCGCCGGTGTTTTGGAAGAAACTGGAGGAGGGTGTTAGTTTGTGTTGGGGAGGGAGAAGGAGAAGATGCACCTTTTGTTCGAATTGGAGGCAGAGAGGGAAGCAGATGCAGGAGGTAATGTAGACGTAGATGTAACAAAACTTGTCTCTGGTGCAGACACCCGGACTGAGTTGGTGCTTACCACGGGCGTCGCAGAGACCAAAGACGTATTTACCTGCAACGAGGATTGCTGAGAGGTGCTCGTGCTCGTTTGGACGACCGTGCTGGCGGTGTTGTTGGATCTGGTACTCGTCATTGTAACGGAGCTGGTGACAGATGGACTGGTGATGCTGGATCCTGACGGGGCAGAGCTTGAGCTTATGGTGGTGGTGCCGGTGCCGGTGCTTGTGCTGGTTGTGAGTGATTGCGGGACGCCGAGTGAAGGGAAGGTAGTGGGCGAATTTGGTGCTGGGCTGGTGTTGGTTGCATTTGGGGTGGCTGGTGGAGTGGTTTGGGGGAGGAGGGACGCTTGCAGCGCGCTTCTGCGTTGTTGTGAGTTAGAAATGCAAAAAATCGACCAGAAGGTACGTACATAGGTGGTTGGGAAGATACAGGAGCTGCACACCATCCTCGTCAGCACTCCCGTCCGCGTCACAAATAAAAACTCACTAGAAGATCCAGGAGGGCTTGACATAGGAAAAGGTCAAAAAGAAGCGAGGGAAAAAGCAAAAGAGTGAACGCTCCGAGCTAAGGAAGAGCGTTGAGGACAAGAAGATGGAAAAGTCGAATCACAGCCCTTCGATCCATTTCACGCCGCATCATGTAAGCCCATCATCGTGCTTCGATCATGATCTGGAGGGCTTTTTTTGGACGTTTTTCTTCGCCTTTTCAATTGGCGCCCTTTTTCCTTGCTTTTTACTCGTCTCATATCGAAAAAAAAGCAGTTTCTTCGATCGTGACAATGTAGTAATTTCCTTGTCATCCTTGTTCAGAGAACGGCTTCGGCTGTGTGCACCGGCATCTTGCCGGCATCTCTATTTCTCCCCATCCCTGGATCCCATCTTCTTCTCATCTTCTCATCTTCTCGTTTCCATCAACGACTTCAAAACCACTGATTCTGATAGATTATATCACATGTCATACACAGCACCGCCTAGCTCGGTCTCTGGGATCTGATCCATGTCAAGATCACTATGTTTTGTTGATGTTTCATCTATCTGCGACCATGCCTTGAACCTCATGCATACAAAATTCAAGTTAACTTACGATAGCAAGTCGCCTTTTGATATGATACCTCAATTACATTGGCTAAAGCTATACTGGATCACTACAATTGACAACACGCCCTCAAGGACCCGTCTACCCGTCCCACAGAACTACCCCACACGCCGCCCATTGAGTATACCCGGGCCCTCATGCAAGATGCCTATTTTCATTTCGATCAAATGTTCTTTTGGCACCACGTACACCATACACACACTTAGATCACCACAAACCTCTACCCCTCGCTGATCCAATGGCTCAACTACCTGCTGTACTCCCCTACAGCCCAGTTCATATGTAAAAAAGAGGTGTCGTGTTTGACTCATGCCAATACCTCGTAATGAAGCTGTTGCTGATAAACTATACCTTTTTTTCTTCTTGTTTTCTCTGCTTTCATTCTTTTCATGATACAAGATATGTGTACCCTTCTGCACTGATATATCGTCGACCCCAGCACACTTCTCAAATTCCAAATGCACACATACCCTAGGCACCTTGCAGAACAACTCACCCAACGGCATAGCTCAACACTCGCCGAGCAGTTTGGCATGAGAAATCATCAACCAGAAACCAGATACCAGATACCAGAGAGACGCCGTGTTCGACTCACGCCGATCTCTCATGATGTGTAAATTCTCGACCTGTTGACTTTTTGATTGCCAAGACCCGGGCCATACTAGAACGTACTTTCTTCCTGGGATATCCTCCCTGCTTCACAATGACATACAGTGCACTAGCTCACTAGTACTGCATTCTGCACCTCGAATCTCGAGTTTATGTACACCAAGGGTACGTTGAGTGGGATTGAAAGGAGACACCGTGTGTTCGATTCATGCTGTGTACTCATAGAGAAGGCGACCACCGTTTTTTTTTTTCTTGTTTTCTTGTTTTCTTTCCACGATCTAAGTATACCTACACTTACACGCACTTGAGCAGCGCTCATATCACTGACCGATAGCTCAGAAGTCAAGTACGTCGCCGTTTCCATTCTCGCGGATGAAGATGGACAACAGATATGAGTATGGACAAGATGGAGGGAGTTGTGAGATGTTAGGTAGAGTGCATCTGTATGGTTATCACATTGTACGTTCAACTTCAATGTGATGCACATACATACCTGTAACCCTATATCTGCACGCAATGTTGACGTTCACAAAATATAAACACTTACTCACTCATACGTCCAGTCAGGTACGTACTAGGCCAAAGGTCTGGCCTTGACTTGTCACGCAAAAAGATTGTCATGAGCACGTACGAGGCAGTGAGGGCACCACACGTCAAACGCCGGTTACCAGGTTCTAGAATCTATTACAGACTGGATGCTCTACCCGTGAGTCATACACCCTCTGTTCTTGGTGACGTACCTTCCACATTCTAAGAAGTCAGACTACCAATGGGCGACAAAAGATTGTATTATTTCGAGTTGGACAGGGAGGCTCCGCGGTTCGAACGCGGATCTTCAAGCGCTAAGTTATCTCCAATGTGCATCATGAACAACAGAATCCAATACTGATACTCATCGTTCGAGCTACACCCCCATGGAGGGTGATTCTGGTGATGAAATACGCGTGGAGGAAACCGCGGACTATATATGCATTGAGGTAACATGATGTAACATTAAAAAAGAAAACGTTCTCACCCATCTAGAAATGGGTGCAGTGCGCTTCGAACGCCGAGTCTTCAGAGCGAGGAGCGAGGAGCACGGAGTTTCCGGATTCTGTGAATGCGTGCCCTGCGTCTGGACTCTATGCACCCCTTGGAGGTGTATACATGGGGACCGATAAGAGAGGGCGAATGGACGAAGTTCAATCCCGCAACAAAATTTTTTTAGTACAGTTTGACATTGGAAAGGGGACACTGCGGATCGAACGCGGGTTGTCACGTCGCGGAGGATGCATACCGAAGAGCGTCCCCGCTGCTACCAAGGCTAGCGTGTATGTATAAATTTTCGCTTCGTGGTAATTTAAATCAGTTCGCAGAAAGTAATATCGCAGGAGTTATCATTCGTCGTATAACCTCAGTAAGTCAGTGTAAGCAATGAACGAGGTACGGATGAGAAAAAGGTATTACCGGAGGAATTACGACGAATCTGGCCAGGCCTGAGTCGAACACGCCTACTCCAGAGATCTTTGTTTATGATAATGGCCAGCGTAGACGGATAAGCCAGTAGAGCATGTCAGCGTTAGCGTACATGATCTTGTTTGGACTATCACAAGATTGGGTGGTTTTGCGGATCGTTTTGAGGCAAGCAGGCATAGAGTCGATGAGAAGTACCTTTTAGATAAAAGTCCACTGAATGACAGTATAATATCTGAGATCTTTTGATGACGGTCTTCCAGACCAGACATGCCGATTAAAAGTCCTTCTGTCTCTAGGCCCGGGCCTATGACCAAGTAAATGAAGCTGGTAAAGCCTAGCCAGCACGAAGTCCGAATGGATATTAGGAAGAGGAGATAGAAAATTGTGGCAAGTTTCCCTTAAACTGAGGTGTGAATTGAAGTAGTTTCGAAATATTTGCAAGCTTGAGGTTTTGAAAGAGGGGAGGTGTGTTTGAAAACGAAAAAAGAAATTATTTTCAAACCGCATCTAATCTCATCGATCTAATCCTCCAGGGGTCGGGATCAACAGATCGCTCAACCTTGTCTTGTGATACTATCTAGTTCAACGCGTATACGGTACTATAGCAGCTCCCAATTACCTGCCTCTTCTGACTCGACGTATGCTATATTGGAATATTTTGGATGCCTATCTGGACGAGGAGGACAACCGACCACTCCATCGCAAATTGCTGACAATCATGCTACGCTACGCAGGTCGCCTCCCGTGCGTATCTCACCTAATTAGACCGGTCTTTTTCTAATTTTTGTAATTCAAGAGATCGCAGTACAGAACGTTTTCGAACGTGACAATGACAACCTCGATCCCCCAACCCAGGACGACGTCACTCAACTCCAACCACCACCAAGCCGCGCCAACAAACACCGCCAATCTCAATAATCACAAGTCATCTCCGCCCCGTCACCAGACCACCACGAGCACCTCTGCTCTACCACCTACGTTGTCCATGCCCTAGACCTTGTCCGCTACGACGCCTGCGAGCGGAGATGAATCCCATCCGATTCCTTATGCCCACTCTGGCCGCTGCATCTTCTGAGCCTACTGTAGCCGTGTCGGAATCTCATATATACCATGTGCGTGTTCCTTCCTTTATCCGCCCCTCCCGTCCATTCCTTCTCTCCACTTCTTCCCCCTGCTCGCGCTTCAACTAATCCCTCTCTCGATAGATCCCGTCGGTCCCTTATGGCCTTGATCGATCATCACCCACCGACGTTTTATCCTACTTTACACTACAACGTCGATGTTGAAGGCAGGTATCGGGGGTATCAGAGTGGGTATGAGATTGGGAGGATGGGATGTGAGTTGGGTTCGGACATGCATGAGGTACGCCGACACAGTATCACACCTATGCCAACTCTTCATCGAAAATTGAGTATGGACACGTAGACCCCGGACCTGTCGCCATCGCCCAGTTCCACGAGGGGAGGAACAAAGCTGGTGTTTGTAGAGAAGGATGCGAAGAGGCCGCTTGTTGATTGGAGCGCGGTGGAGGGAGGTGGGAGGGAGGTGTATGACCCCGTCGCGGGGTACATCACTCGAAGTGGACCAAGCACCGAGTGGAACAGGTTTATGCAGCGTCTTACAAAGGGTTCGTCTCCTCTCCCCTCCTCTCTTTTCCTTTTACTCACACCCTTCCTCTCCGTAGCACGCATCCCTCCCTCCACCAAACTACCGCGACCCAAAATTCATGTAGCTCCTGAACACAGACGACCTGTCTCGATCCCACCCGCCTTCGTGGTCTACCAAGTCCTGGGGCAGATGCGGCGTACGTCGAGAAGGCGGGAACGTGGATGAAAACGAACATGGATAGACAGGCGCGGCGAAGGAGTGAAAGGTCTAGGTGGGTGGTTCCCTTTCTTCTTGTTTTTTTGGTGTGGATGTGGGATGCTGATACGATGCGACACAGAAGTTCTCTCCTCCGAGTCCCATACACCAACATCCTCGAGACTCGACATGGGCAGGCTGCGGGAGCTCGCACCTAGCCTTTCCTTGGTGGCGGAGCGCGTGTCCCCTGATATGCGCTTTCGACCTCGAGATGCTGTCTTCCTCGTTCAAGAAGGGAGAGCCGAGGAAGCGGTGTTTAGGAAGTCGGTTGATAATTTCTATCAGATGGATGTTTGTTTCGAGAGCGTGAGTTTGTCTTCTCTTTCCTGTTTTGAGATGGGTGGATTGGGGATTTTCATGGGACGGTCAGGTCAATGGCGGAGTGCATGCGCGCGTTTGTGTTGGGTATACTAGAGGAGTCAACAGCAAGGGCTTAGGTCGAGATTCTGGTCTTGAACATCAATAACAGTTTTTTCTCTTTGCTGGAGTAAACAGCAAGGGCTTAGGCCGAGATTTTGGCCTCGAACATTAATAAAAGTTTTTTTTTTCTTTGCTCTTCTTTTGCTTATTGTGAATTAGTACGCTTCAAGGGGCGAGTGAGTATTTGATTGAGGAGGGAATGGGGATCATGGGAAATATACATATGGTGTTTGGATGTTTGACGCGCGCGTGCACGAATTCTGAAAGAGAGAACAAGATATCTTGTAAAAGGTGCATCCTCAGCTCAGCACAACACCCTCACGAACTGTTTTCTTGACTTTTCCAAATGTAATTCCTATTCGATTCTGTGCGGGCGTCATCCTGTCAAGCTTTTCGTTCAATACGATAACACTCCATGCTCCGTAAGCATACAACTTGCTCCTCTATCATAGCTCCTCGATGCTCCATAGAGAACGCGTGAATCTCTGTGCAGGGACTGGGACGATTTACCGCGTGTCGGTGTTGGTGGGTGGCCAGGCGGCCTGTCAAAGTCGTCGTTCGTCGTCAAGCAACTGAAAGTTTTGGTTGGAAAATGCGAGACTAGAGTTCCAGACGAGATCCCAAGCGTAATCAAGAGGTTAAAATCGAAAGAAGGAGCTGCTCATCTGCCGTAACGGAACTCGATGTAATAGCTGAGCGGATAATCGGGTGGGACACTGATAGGGCGGGACAACAAGGGGCGGGTGGGGGATATTCAAGGAACTGAGAGATATATATCCCATTGACAGCGGCGCACACATGATACATAGATGCCTTCGAACGCGTGCGCACGGGGTAGAATCGCGAATACATATATATAGATAGTGCAAAATTGTGACTGGATTTGCTTCGGATACAATTAACAAAATCTGATCTCACTCCCTCCGCACGTCATATGGCGCTCTAGATACAGATTCAGATCCAGTCCCTCGCTGTCTTCCTCAGGTATTTCAAATATACTTATGATCGAGATCCGGGGCGGTGCACGCAGATATCACATCCAGCTCCATCAGCTTTAGTCAAAAACCAATATTATCGTCGTGAAATTTGGCACGGCTACTATATGCTATCTTTATGTTAATGGATGAATCTACATGGGAACAAAGGTCACCTTCATACCCCTCCAGCCTAAGAGGGTTCTATTATGCAAGATCGTAACTGAAAAACAAAAATTGGAGAAGGGAAGACTCTTCGACTTAACATATTAGAAGAAATCAATTGACGAGAGGTAATCGACCATCAGGCCGGACCAAACAATCCATCCCAGCTGGCCATTACTCTTAAAGTTTTCTGCAACATGATATCAGCTCAAGGCGTCATTGAACTTTGGGAGCACATACGCCAACAACTCGCTGGTACATCAAGGTCAACAGTCTTGAATTGCCACACCAGATGAGCAGTAGTACCGCCAACCGATAGTACAAAGTAAGATAGGCCTTGCCCATTAGTATATCCAGCGAGGCCGAGCATGGTAACAAAGCCAACTCCGCACAGAACAAGCAAAGGTCGGATCCAGGATCCAAACAGGATGGCTGTAGATCGAACACCCATCTTTATGTCATCTTGGATATCTTGGCAAGCGTAGATTGTGTCTGCGGGAGGTCAAAGTTGACGGAAACTCTGGTAGCGACAAGCAATACATACCATAAAGCATAGTCCAACTATGTGGCAATAAGATTCAAGTATATCCAGGGCAGCTAAAAATGCACGAACTCACCACCAACACCCGGTCAGGGCAGCAGAAAGAAGCTTGACGTCGAGCAGACCAGTAAGGGTAACCCAGGCGGTGATGAACCCAAAGTTCATAGCAAATCCGAGCCAAGCTTGCGGCCAATGGGTAAACCTCTTCAGAAGCGGATAGATTGCGAATCTATGCACGAGTATCAGCATGGGGTACGACATAGAATCCCTAAGGCGCTGATAAAGCATTGGATAAGATGAGCGCCATAAAGCTGTAGTGGCAGACCGGTAGCGAACGCAGCCATTGTCAAACCCCAGGCTACAATGCCTGGCCATGAATAGAGTATTACTTGTGAAATTTTGGAAAGCTCACCAAACGGCCAGAACATAAGAATAGTTCCTGTTGGCTGGGACGAGTGAGTTGAATTTCTCATCATGATCATACATGAAAGCCAAACCTTTTCTAGCCTAATAAGTTCAAGATATGGACGGACGTAAGAGGGCACCAGGTCAAGAGGAAACTTGAGGACACATTTCGGAGAGTTTTGATGAGCAATCAATAGTGTCGTTTCGTCGCTGCGGCCCATAATTACGGACAAAAGCAGTGAGCAAAAAGATATTTAATGGAAGAAGGGTGATGTAGCATAGCTTCACGGTATAAGCCTTTTATAGTTGAGAGCCATGTACCGAGCAGGGAAAGGAGCTGTGTGAACGAACCAAGCGTTCGTAAATGGTCAGATCGCAATCCGTTGTACCTGATGGGATTAGTGTAATTGAAAGGTATATTCTTGGAGAACAACGTGTGGCGTGGGTGGCCTCTACATGGTATTATGAAACCAACATGTACCTGAATCTGGCAGAAAAACTGACGTATGATTGCACATCCACCACAAAAGTATCCATACTTGGCTCGAAATTCTTGCCGATTCTTGTTGCTTGAGAACCCAAAGTTGCCGCCGGTCCACTACACTAGGGGCATCGCTTTTGATCCAATCGAAAAGGACATGGACGGAACCTTAATTGAACGTTGTTCACTTGCGACTCATTTGAATCTGTTTATAGACTTACGAAGCACGTAGATGGGGATCTGTGGAATGCATTGAATGTAAAACACGATGTGAGCAGTAACGTGGAATAATCTCTCACTCCAGCAGCGAAGTGTGTTTCTGTGAACAAGATAGAGAACCAAACTGCGAGGTCATCGGGCTACTTCGAGCATGTCTCTTTGAGTTCGGGGATGCCGTCGAAGGCTGTACATGACGATATCTAGGGCACTTCATCTAATTTACGTACCTGTACCCACGGAAGTATCGATCGACGGGACGCACAAAAAAGATCTGGTGGATTAGCGTTTGACTGTCAAAACGAGCTCGTGGCGGTTTATCGAATTTCCGCGTATCTTGTGGACCTCGATTGTCTATTCGGATGTTAGCAGACCCGGGACCGAGCGTAGCTGGTTCAGTTTGGCACGGTCCCTTGACGAACGTCGTATTTTGGAAACGTCCTGAGCAGTCCGTGGGGCCAGGACGTTTTTTTTTCGCGTTAGGCAACGAACATTTGGGGATTCCGTGGGCGTCAAATCGAGTATCGAGGTTTCGCCTGATACGTCGCTTTTATCCTCGGAATGAAAAGCTCCGATGATCCACTCCGCGCGGACTCCGTACGATTGGCTTTGCGCGTCGTACGGGTCCGCTCCTTGAACAGCAGACAGTTCCTGATACGTCACTGCTGATACCGTAATTCTTCCGTTGAATTCATACAGTAGATACTTTTCCCTCTTGGAGAGCGAAACAGTGAATAAGAAAGTAATCAGGAAGTTGTATCTACTGCATCGTTAAAGAATTTCTTCAAAGAATTCGTCTGCATGACTTAAGTCGATGTGAATCAATCATACACAAAACTTTAGACTGGTGCTTTCAGACCCCTTATCACTCAAGTTCCGACGCGAAAATTCGCTATCGAACGAGCATGTGAAACTATAAGTACATATCACTAATCTTTACGTTCCTTTTGAACCTATGACAACGTCCTACACTGTTTCCATTGGGCATGGTTCGCCCATCGTATTTACGGAGTCGTGATGCAGAAGGTGTCCCGAAAGTAGACCTGTGTTTGCGTCCTGAAATTGAGGTAGATGTCTGCTGATGTGATGACGTGTTGACCGAGCCATACGAGCGGGACACGACCGTCGATCATGGAAAAATTTATCCCTTGAAGCATAACAGGAGGGATTGCTAGTTATAACTCACGATCACAGGGGCATTTATGATCAATTTCAGTTCATTCATCACTGAAATAAAGTAAGCTTCGGGTATTCAGAGTTATTTGCGCACCCATAAATAACTCCGCTTTCGGCCAGGATTTTTATCAGGATCAAGCTGTTGAATCGCAGGCTGGCACTCGCCATTATGAGTGCAGTAGGTAGTACAATAAGGCAGAGTTGAGAGGTGCAAAACGTCGCACCTCACACGAATGTCAGTGCAAAAGACGAAATAATCCAGGCAGAGCCAGGAAGAGGGACGTTGTAACTCGAGAAAAGAGAAGTATGGTTATGCATACCTCGTCATTCCCAAACCACATCCCAACATTCATCACAGGAAGAACAACCACAAATAAACTCCTCGACCATACGATATACAACTGATACATCTGCCCCATCACTTGCGTCCGAATTTCAACCTCTTTTCTTGGGGGAAGTAACTATGAATCCATCCCCTACGAGTGTTGTGAGTACGTAAAACGCGGAAGCAAGAATGTTCTTCGTGTCATAATTGTTGAGGTACACGCATTTGAGGTTCCCTGACGGTCACAAGGAGCAGATCAAGTATCCCGTGCTGTTAACCTAAGCCGTATTCGTAGTAGATCAAGCACATAAACTATATGCGACATACCGAAGATAGTAACGTAACGTCGCCCTCATTCTTAAACAGGACCAAGGAAGTTACCATTAACTGCTAATGGAACGCAAGTCCGGAGAACTACGTCTCCTCCGCCAAAATACTCTTCCATCAGTGTCTTCTTCCTGAGGCTAAGTAGCACCGTCGTCATCTCCTGTTGTGTCAGCATCTTCAGCGAAAGTAGGTTCTCAGTGACGAGGAAATGGATATACGATGCGGCGGCGGCGGCGTGGACCTGAGCAGGATCCATACCTGCAGGGGCGCCAGCAGGGTTTGGGTCCTCGGATCTTTTGAGTCGTTTCGGGTCATCTTCTGGGGGAGTCATATCAACGTCATCGCCACCACCCCCATCAGTCGTTTTGCGTTTCGTCGACGAGCCCTGTTGAGATGGTGATGGGGTTGAATTATCTGGTTTCGGTATCTTCGGTATTGGGTCATGGGTGGAAAAACCAAGGCTTTCTCAAAGATTTGAGTATACGTAGGCCTCTTCCCAGTCTGCCGTCACAGGGATGAAGGTCAAGAAACTGACGTAACTCTAAACCCCGTACGCACCTTCTTCCTCGGCTACGCGCTCATATTGTAGGAGGGTTCCATCTTTCTAGTCAAGGTCACCGTAATAGGACGGACCCTGATTCATAAACTTCTTATAAAACGCCAGCGCCTGATTTTTTTCCTCTTCTCTCTTCCGGCTCTTGAAAAGCTCGCAAACGCCAGGAAGATCTTTCGCTCGTACAAAATACCTATTTTAATATGAATAAGTGCTTGAATAGACACGGAAGGCAGGGATAAACAAACTTGTAACCCTTGGTCCTCAGAACTTCCTTGCCATGGTCATCCAGCATTGCGATATTCCACCAGTAATTTGCACCTCCAAGGGCCACAATTGATTTTCTCGCGTAGAAGCTTGTTAACCTCGTCGTTCAAGTCTCGAACTTTATAATCTGGAAAGCCAGCTGTATATGAGACGCGTCGTCAGTATGGTATTCTCTTTCTCTTTAAGTAACACACCATCTTGGATATTTCACCTCTCCACCTCTCACACTCTCTCACACTCTTGCAAGCGCTTGCCATTTGGGTTGACGGTCTGCCCGCGTCCTGAGACCGACTCATTGGCGTGCGCCTCGCGGAAACGATACAGCATAGACTGAGCCTTCTACGAGCGTGTAGTTCACAGAATTGAGCGGATACAGGATAAAAAATGAACATCAGTACTCACCATTGTGGAAGTCGACTTCAAAGTCCTGATGCGATCTAATCTAATCCCATCTAATCTACCTCGACCATCACTGATTATCTCCATTTCTATTCTTGTCACTTGACCACTTCGAGTTCGCGCGCTCTGCCAGTCAAGATGCCACCCCAACTCTCCGATGTGGAGGAAGGTATATCTTCACAAAGATTTTTATCCGTTACGAAAATTGAATTGTCAACGTTTCTAGAAGAAATCCATTTTTCCAACGTTATCACCACGTTCCGAAATTATGCGCAGTATTCGGTACGCCGGTGTTCAATCGTTTTCCCTTATCGACCTCCCAACCGATGAAGGCCAATTACAGCTGGCAGCCAACAATCGACGTCGCAAGGACATCTATCGCCTGCCTCTGGCAGATCAGCAGTTTTTGGAAGCAACTGGGTACAAGAAGAAGCTTGACCAGGTGGACGACGCGATTCGAGCAAATGCGGACTTTCTCTCGTTAATTGTGGCTAATCCTGAGATCTTTGGCCATGGGGTGCAAGCTGAAGGGGAAGGAACTGACGAGGACGCGACACAGAACGGACATGAGAGAGAAGCAGAGTCAGAACCCGGTACGGCTCAATTTCTATGCCGGGAATCACTGTCTAATCATGAAGTAGCAACACATGCAGGGACTTCACATTCGCACGCTCATTCGCACTCGCACTCGCACTCTCATTCCTCTCATGAACACGGACATTCACATGGCCGACGTCAAAAATATAAACCTACTGATTTTGACATGGACAAGCTCAGAAGCACACTCAAGCAGTTCGTACGCGACTGGAGCGAACAGGTTAGTTATTTCTACCCTAGTGACTCCACTAAACACTGAAACTCAAAATAGGGCCGAGAAGAACGCGAAGCCTGCTATCAGCCCATGAAGGATGCCTTGGTCAAACACTTTTCAGACGTCCCAGTCGAGCAAAGGTTTGATCGTATGGAAAATCATATGCTTTGTCATTTTGCTGACGATGTGATCGATAGAGGTGGCGTGCGGGTCCTAGTACCTGGATCAGGGCTAGGTCGATTAGCGTACGATGTTGCGAGTATGGGTATGTTCCTCCGTCGAAAGTGCGAGCAAGGACTCTGTTTTATGGCGTCTTTTTACCAGGTTTCGCATGCCAAGGAAACGAGTTTTCACACTACATGTTGCTCTCATCATTTCTCATTCTAAATCGGTACGTATCTTCCACCCCATCTTCTGAGCTACCAGCAAGAACATGCAACTTACGTTCTCTCTCGTTTTTCTCTCCATGCACTTTTCACATGATAGAACCGACTCGATCAACAAGTACACGTTCTATCCATACGTCCACAGCTTCTCCAATGTACCCTCGCGGCAGGCCATGCTTCAGCCCATCTCGGTTCCTGATGTTCTTCCAATCGCCTTACCACCCGGATCCGACTTCTCTCTCGTCGCCGGTAAGTTCGGTTATTTCATTTCTTTCTATCATCGCCGACCGTTCCATGATTTACATTGACTTGTATGTCTGACGATTGAATCCGTTGTCTACAGGAGACTTCGAGGAGATCTACGGTGTTGAAACAGACCCGAACGAACCACAGGCCGGCGAGTGGAACGCGATTCTAACGTGCTTCTTTATCGATACTGTTAGTACTTCATCACTCGTTCCGTATATTCCAGAGCTCTGAATCAAATCACGATATTAAGGCCAAGAATATAGTCAATTACCTGCGCATCATTCACCGCATTCTCGCCCCTGGCGGCGTATGGAT
>JAGGAR010016208.1:0-13945 GCA_017657315.1 Termitomyces sp. K1Ag
ACAGACACAAGCAGATTATCTTAATGATTTTATGTCTTACATCCCCAACTTGCTGAATGGTTTACTCAGTCATAAATTTATTGGTAAAGTTACACATTGTCAATGATGTCCTGACAAACACCTTGCCTGATGGCATTGCCATAACTGTGTTGGTTCCAATCTCAGGTGTCTTCATGCAACACACATTTCTAACCTGCTTCATCAGCTGGAAATCTGGAATGGAGAGTTCTTCCAGCCTATGCAAATGTCAGATGCTGAAGGATATTTCTGTGTCCCCCATCATGCTTCTAACATGAGTTGTCCAGGACCTACCACCAGAGTGAAAGTGCTCAAGACACACAAACAACGCAATGATCTTCTGGAGCAAGAATTCCTGTTTTCCATTGTGTCTGACACATGTCAAATTTGGGAACCTTTTGATGATGGCCCACAGGGTGCCAATACTCACCATGAGGATGAGGTGATTGTGACAGTCAATTATGCCCCCATGGATGTTGACACAGAACCAGGAGAATTGATGTATGTTAATGGAAACACAACATCAATGGTTTCTGCTACACAAATGCCAATGGATATCAGCTTTCTGTCACCCAAGGAAACCACTATTGATAACACACAGCTTATGGCCAGACTTCAAAATCTCAATTTTGAAGAAACAATCATTGAGGCCATAGATCCTGAAGCCCTTGAAGACAATGACACTGTTGAGCAGGGAGAAATTCTGTTGGATGAAGAAATATTACTGGACAAAGCATTGCAGCCTGGAGGAATGGATATCACTTCTGCTGCCAGAATCAAGTGGCAGAAAGTGGATGGGCTCCCTTGTTCCACTACCACTGCCAGATTCAATTCACCATCCACTTATGGATGTTGGATTGACCAAATTGATTGCTTTGGCAATCCCATTGGGTGCATTGTGCACACGAAGTTCAATTGTTTCCTAATAATGGATGGCAATTTCAAGGTGGACCATGTCTGCCATTAACATCCTGCTCATGATGTATGGCTGTCTGAAGGAGGAGGTATGATGCTCAAAAGAGATGAACTTCAGGAATACCTTAAACATGCCAAGGATAGCCGACAGTGAGTGCATAACTTTTGTTGTCTGCTCCACTCATGTTGTGCTAGGGAGCTCGATGCAAAAACACATTCAAGGTCATTGAAAAGGCCTTGATGATCAACAAGGCATGCAATATTACTGGAATTGTCACAACAGCATGCACCCGTCATGGCTGCCTTGCTCCCAACAGTGTAATCAACTTGACTCATGGCAAAGGACAGGTTTACACCATCTTCTCTGTCATGAGGGCAGTCAAAACAATGAATATGGAACACATTAAATGACTGCTTTTGGTATATGATATTGTTTGCCAATGGTGCATCAAATTTCTTGAGCACTTGGCAGAGTCGCAAGAAATGTTACCTGACCAGCTAGTTATTGACCATGCAATTGGAATGCTTCATGTCCATGGTCATAAGGAAGATTGTTTCTTTTGCTTTGCCCCCTCCTTTATTCCTAAAGTAGGCCATCTATTTGGAAAGATAATTGAGAGTCTTTGGTCTACACTTAATGAAGTTTCACAGATGGCTCATACTGCTACTATAGTGCATTGAGCAGAAATCCTCAATGATCATATGTGTGACTTGAATTGGAAGAAGCTACTTAACATGGGTAAGTACATGTTACATAGTGCCTGGGTGAAGTTGACAGATGTAATTCCATCGCTGTGTCAAAAATACTGAATGGCTGTTGAAATGTGTGAGGCAGCAGTGCAGTATTTCAGGGAATGATCAACAGGAATATCTGTTGAACAGCAGTGCAGTATTTCAGGGAATGATCAACAGGAATATCTGTTGAACTGTTGTCAACTTGGGGAGGAGACCGTTTGCAATGTGAAGAGACTAAAGGACCAAGACCACAAAGTGATGGATATACTGAAAGCATGCAGGGTCAGTATACAGCAGACAGAAGCCACATCAGAAAACAGTTGGGCAACAGACACCAGAGAGCAGATAGCAGATCATGATTTTCTTTAGCCTTCAACTTGCACTAGACATTGAAGAGCAGCAGTAAGACCAAAACAAATACTGTGTAGGGAAATCAGAATTGAATTGCAGAACCATGTCCATTGGCTGATGAGGGAGCCATGAGAGGACAAATGATGAAAGGTAGAAGGTAAACGGGAATCACTGAGGACACAACTAAATATCCTGGCAGCCACACAAACAAGGTGTGGCTATCTAGCAAGTAATTGGAGAACTGCACCACTGAAACTAGATGAAATCGTTGGTGCATTTGACAATGATGAGACAGTGGAAGGTGATGGGCAAGCAGTGAACCTATTGATGGAAACAGACCCAGCTGCACCTGAAGACTCCAAAATTTCTCTTCCATCAACAGTGATGGGTGACTTGTCATGACTTGCCACAATAGAATGTGAATTGGGCAAACTTCAGATAGAATGACACTTGCAGGTTATCCAGGAACTCATTGCCAAGAAATCATTCATGCATTTTCATGTTGTGCACATTGCTCCAAGCAAGAGTGTAAAAACCTGTGCATGGTTGTCAATGATGAAAATCCAAGCCTTGATTTCAACAAAGACTTGAGCCTATGCAAAATGTCACATGGCTCTCATCAGACTAGGCAGAGATCCAACAATTGAGATGACATATCATGTTCTCCACAAAGCAGATTTGGCAGTGAGCACAGCAATCTGTGATCCAAATATTCCTGGTTCATTGCAGCTCTGTCTTTTCTGGATATGGCAATCCAATCCAGAAGGAGAGAACAATCCTGATTTGCTTTGTGAATGTGAGTTTCTACATTTAGCAATATCCTGAAAGTAACATAATTGGTTGGTCAACTGCATTCATTATCTTCATGCTCAGGGCCCAGAAGGAAAGATTGTCTGAGGAATGCCAGCTGGTCACCAGCAAAATGAAATGGACAGTCTTTTACTTTCTGAGAGAGGCAGAACTCTGGTCAGAGAGGGGCATGATTGATGGCAAAAAGGGTCGTCAGGCATATCCATCAAAGAAGATTGCAATATGGTGAGAGTTGGCATCTCTTTCCACTGATAAATTTAGAAGGGCCTATGTCAGAGTGACTGAGCAGATAGTGGATGAAGGTGGAGTGGAATGTGGAGGACGGATCACAATACCCAATGAGTGGATATCAAAAGCTAATGTCAACGGCTCTTGGGAAACAGATGACAATATCTGATCAGTGGACATTGGAACTGGTGGCATAACCAGAGATCACATACATGATGTTTATTGATTATTACTTTTGGGCCTGCTGCTGTACTCAAAATGTTGAATTTAGTGTTTCAATTTAGTGTTCCCACCATCTGCCTGTTTCCATTCCATCATAATGTCATCCCTGCAAATGTCCAATTTGTCCACAGTTGCAGAACATAATGCCAAGAGGGCTGAGATGCAGGAGATCATCGAGTACTATGAGTCCTCTTTCCATGCTGCACTTCAAGTGTACCTCAAACTCCAGGATCCTTCACACAAAGCCTGGATGATTCCCTTTCTGAATAAGGAACTGATATGGAAAAATACACTACATTGAGAACTTCATACTGAGATCTATTTTTAAACAGAGTTTTGTTTTTGCACTTCTTGAGCAAGTGGTGCTGATGTGTACCGCATTTAAAGTGACAGCTATCTTTTGAAGCCTTAGTAGCTTATATCCCCTTTCACACCAGCTGTCACCCATCACCTTTTCACCTGTGCTTATATGTGCTGTCAATGCTGGCTTCTCATGCAACCAGCCAGGCACCACAGTAAATCTTTATGGGAGCGATTGGTGGACTTCCATTTGGGTGGATAGCGGTGTCCAGGCCCTGGATTTCAGGACCCTACCCAGTTGCATCTTCATCCACTGCCAGGCACAGCATGCAGCCACCAAGGAATCTGCCCAGAGAAGAACTCAAACCTCAAAACTCCCAATGGCTGAAACTATCCAGAAGATGTGCCTTGCATGACTGGACAAGTTGTGTTCACTACCAGAGTCAGCTGGAATGGAAGCAGTGCTGTTGATGGGCAGAGCAGAAGCCTTTTTGATGACAAACAATCTTGTTCATGCGTTGTTTGTGAACAGACCTGTCAATGATGACGGATCTGTTGGGACATGCCATACAGGTTACCATGAAGATTTGCCTTGGGGTGATCTTACTGGCACTACTTCTGTTGCCCCTCATCTGGATCATGCTGATTTCAATGCTGACAGGAATTTCCTTCCTCTCAGCCATGACATTCATGATACCGACTTTCTCAGCTCATCTGAATGGCCAACAATGTTTTGAGACCCACCTTTGAGAAATGGTGCTGACTTTGATGATCCTGTACACCCCTTCCACTGGCTATATCTGGAGAGGGAAGTAGGTATGGCTTACAGCCCTACTGAACAGCAGTCTCCACTTGTTAGATGTCCATTATCAGCAAGGTCAGGGAGCATCTATTCTCACCAATCCATCCGTCCTCAATCCATCTGTTCCCCCCAATCTGTCCATTCCCACCACAGCCTCTTCTGATTGGAGGATAGTGATGATGACATGGCCATTGACAGTCCCCCAAATCCTTACCCAGATCTCCCTGATATAGAGATTGAACCGCAGTCTTTCATTGATGAGGAGAGGCCAGCGCTCTTTGTTTTGCTGGATTCTGAGGGATTGGACAGCAGGACAGACAGTGAGATGAATATGGGAGGGGCCTTGAGCCATGAGACAAGCCCTCAACCAGGCCTCTTCATTGTATCTGATGAAGATGATGACATGGTGACAGAAGATGGAAGTGAGCCAATGTCACCAGGGCAAACACTGTTCATTCTACCTGACAAAGACCCTGACAGACAGTGGACGTGATGAGGAGTCCAACAATGAAAGCAGCCTGACAAAACTCTTTGTTCTACTAGATGAAGAAACCCCAACAGAGGATGAGAAGCCTGACAATGAAGGCAGCCTGATGAAACTCTTTGTTTTACCAGATGAAGAAACCCCTACAGAGGATGAGGAGCCTGAGGCTGAAAGCAGCCCAACAAAGCTCTTAGTTCTACCAAACAAAGACTCAATGGAAGACAACAATAAGCCCAGTGTATCCATCCCTGGATGTAGGCCTGTTGGCTCCTTTACTCCTGATGACTTTGCTGATGTTTCTGATATGGAATCAGAATTGGCAGTGGAGGTTGGGAGAGCAACTGAAGAATTCCCACTGGTGATCCACCCATTGAGGGTTGCCAAACAACTTTGTGCCAAACACATTATAGAGTGGCAGATATGGGTTTCAAGTGTGTCAAACCAGCTCCTGAGGATGTCCAAGCTGAAGTTGGGATCCTGCTTTGCCTAGAGCTGCCACAGATGTAGATTAGTGAGGTTCAGCTTCCTGCCTAGGTTCACCCATTGGTTTAGAGCCATGAAGCAGGCTAGCTAAATGGTCAGATTAGAAGGAAGATTGAACCAAGACAGTGACACAGACCAGCAAGATATAGTTTGTATCTGCGATGGTTGCCTCTTGCATCTGTAGTCTAATTTCATATTGTAAACTTTGGATCCAGCGCAAACAGCAGATAACACCTAAGAATGGGGTATATCAGCTAAACAATGCAATGGCAAAAGATTGGAAGACAGATCTAGCCAATCATGTAACTGTTTGATCCAAGTAGAGCGAGTATACTCTATTGTTGGATCTAGGAAGATGACTTGATTCTGTATCCATATCTCATGTACAATTGGCTTGAGAGTCATATTTCTTCACAAGAACTTTAGTAATCATATTTCCCCCCAAGAACTTTAGTAGTCATCAGCACAGATTCTCCTCTATGCAAAAATCACAAACCTTCTCTTTCAACCGCTTGTCACCACATTGTTTGTTTGTGATGACAATGTCACTGTATCCACATGATCAAACTTGGCACACCACCTAGATAATTGGATAAGGTGCTGCAATAGGGTGCCTTTGATTTTCTTGTCAAGTTTAGCAACCCAGTGCTCGAGGTTGGCATAGCCTTCCAAGTTCAATCAATTGATCTGTAAGTGTAGGTGGGCTTGAGCAGAAAACATTAAGTGCAATAGATCGGCTCACACCAGCTTGGACCTTGGCAAGAAGCTCAGAGAATGCTTCCTTTGGTTGTGTATGAACACATTGCAAACACGTTGCAAGCTCTTCAACAGCACAAGTGATGTTTTTATCAAAATTGATAAGATTGTTGGCTAGAAGTATATGTTAACAAAGTATGGACATAAACCAACTATATGAATCCCAACCTGTAGAACTGAAAACAACACTGGCAAACTGTATATGGCGATTATCCCACTCATCAGCACTTGACACATAAGGTGCTGTTTTGTACTGGTTGACAAAGTAATGAATAGTCATGCCTTTACTATTTCAGTCCTGATCCCGCTGGGTACAAACATTCAAATCAACACACCTCTCACAATCATCATCTGCAACTCATTCCAATATTCAGCAACCAACCACTTGATTGCCTTATTATTCTTCACCACATCCAACATCTGCCCATACTTCCCAACTGTCTCCACAGCATGCAGATACACCCTCTTCACATCCTTCACCATATTTATAATTCCATGCTGAACCTGGAAATTCAGCCACAGCAGGTTCTGAACCTCCTTGAATAAAGTGATGATCTGCAGATTGAAGTTGACTGCCACCTGAAACCCTCCTCTACACAGTTGTACAATCCTGAAGAGGCACCTGTCGATGCTCATGTTTTGTCAGGCAATGTCTTGCAGTCATCCGCTATACACAGGCCATGTGTTAAGCTTCTTACAGAATGAGCTTTTGACCTTTGGCAGAGCTCTCAGCCTTTGCCCAGCACATCCTCAACACACTTCATGTATATGAGTACAATTGGCAGAAGATTGCACATTTGAGACATGTGATAGGTTTCTGAGAATTGATATTGAGTTTTGAACTGCATGGATAGTGAGGAGGGTATAATTCAAGATGAAAAACATGCGCCTACTTTATTGTGCAGATGTTTAATACCAAATCAATAAGCTGTGTCTGGCATTCTTTGGCATTCTTGCATTAGAAAGAGAAAGCAATAACTTCAATGGTATAGACTCACCTTTGGTCACACAAACAATGTGTTAAACTTTGAAAACCCCCTGAACATCAGCTATCCCAGGTCTGTTCCTCAACCTTGCAATGATCTGGTTTTCAACATGTGAGACCCTCTCATTGTACGCATTCTCTGCTGCCACCCAAATCTCAGTCTCTTCTGCATGGGGTCAGTATAACATTACTGCATTAGCTCATACAAACTCACCAACTGTGACATCCAACACATCTTGATAATCTCATACCTCTCCTTAACCTCCTCCATGTCCATACCACCTACATCCATCCCCACACTACCTAGTCCCTTTGTCAGCCTGTCATCACCAACTGCTGATGCTGTTTCTGCTAATCCCTCAAACACTGTATCCATCCCTGTAGCTTTGCATGGACAGAATTGACCTCAATCAGAATAAACCTTGCTGTCCCTCCACATTTCTTGATTCCCTCATGTATAATAATTGTAAACTTTGATAAGATCATCCCATGTCTGGAAATTGTTCATCATCATCTGCATGAGGTAACATCTTGTATGTCCAAAGATGAGAGTGAGGATTCCTCAACTTTGTCAAGGTCGGTGGTGGAAAGAAGCTCATTCAAAGGAAAATCTTTCATGAGCTGGTTGTATTTATGTAGTATTGGTACCATGAGTGAATGAAGCACGGACATGAAAGACAGCACTCACCCAAGTCTATAGCATCTTTGAGACCAGTATCAGCAATGAAACTGACAGTGGGACAGGACCATTTAGCATTTTGAAGACAGTTAATCACCATATTAACCTCATCACTGCATAATTACGTTTCAATGCTGTTGAGTGCCCATTCCAGACTGAGCCAAGATCTCTTGTGAAGCCATTCCAGGCACAACGTTGCAGGTGAACTTTGTCGCTAATTGAATAGCCTTAATCCATTGGTTGACATGGGCTTGCAAGGAATTCAGGAATGAACTGTCATTGAGGAGATCTGCTGGTATGTGAGAGATGTTAAGTGCAGTGTTAGGGGCTACTGCTTGTTTGATGGCTCTCTGGATGACAAGATGAATGATGAGATGTGTTTTGGGTATCTCAACATTCTGTTGGAGATGGAGTTCCAGCTCAGCAAACTTCTCCGTCATTGAGATATCTTGTACATGTTAGATGCAAGAATTAGGGTTAAGAATCTATGACATACCTACTCATTGAGTATCACTACCATCCTGCCCTCCCACGTGTGACCCAATGAAAGTGTCAAGCCATGGTTTTACACTGGAGCTCATGACTGCATGTAGACCTTTATATGAAGTGTCTTCTCCACCAAAGAGATTCAGCATGTGTAGCTAACTAGCAAGAGGAGTGAGAGGGTCAAGTGTCGGGCTGCATTTGATCAAGGCAAGCATTGTTACATGTGAAGGTGTGGTGTGAGCTTGTATGTGTGAATCAATGGCATGTCATCTATACAGTTGTAGTTTCAGTTTCAAGAATATGGTAACAAGCATACCTTTGACCTCTTCCCAGATCTTAACAACGTATATTAATCCCCCATTATCTGCCAGAAAACGAGTGGCTTTCTTTGTCTGGTCCTGCACTTATCACAGGGGAAAGTATGCAAGTAGATACAAGCAGAATATTAAGGGATCGAATTGTGTTGTTGATTCAGGTGTGTTGTGATTTGTAGTGCCATTTGTCAAACCATTTGCTGTGACCTCCATCTCTTGCAATGGGATTGAAATTAGTAGGGATCCCTTGGACTTGATAGATAATTTTGAAAGTCCAAAAAAGCTCAGAGAAGAGAGGAGTTGTTGTGAAGGGGTCCTGTGATAACTCACAAAAGAATTCTGAAAGAATCCATCTTCAGAGGCCATGATCAGGTGCAGAAAGTGATAATCTTACATATTATGGTACCCTTTCTCAAAACAAGGCTTCCATGAGTACTTGCTGTAGGCTGGCAGCTGGCAGCCGAGACTGGGATGGACTGTGTGAATGTTACCTTGCTATACAGCAAGGTCTCCCCCAGCCCATCCAGGTATACATATCTCAGTTGGAGAGTCATTTGGTAGTGAGTTTGAAAGTGAAGAAAAGAAGATGATGTGGTGTGGGTCTTTTCATTTGACCCTGCCACTTGTCAAGGTGACAGACACATTGTGAATTGTAAACCAGTGCACTTAATTCAGGTCTGTGCCGCTTGCCATTGTTCACTCAGATGCACTAGTACTGCTGGCATGATCAATAGTGTTTCCATAAGGCAACACCAGAAAGGGCCGATTATCCAATGCACATATGCTGATTGAGATATTAAGAGGCTTTGGACAATGGAGGTGTCTCTTTCCAAAACAGAAAATATTTGGTTCTTGAAGCTCAAGATTCTCATTGGTGTCCTCAAAGGCTAGGCAAATTCATAAATGAGCATTAGTACCTGCCACAAGGACTGAGCCTATTGTGAAGTGTGTTGTAGCAAAAAAGCACAGTTGCATTGGAGGGTAGTTGCCATTACAGTCGAGAATTTCTACTTGACTTGATTCGGAAGTGATGGCATTGCTTCCAAACCCATGTCTTCAATCAAGAAAGTTTACAAACCATCTGATTTGTGGTAAGTCAACACACTTTTACATGTTAATGAGCTCTCATGCTGAATCCTGAATCCTGCTTAGGCATGTTAAGAAAGCCACTCTTGTTGAAATAATCTTGAACCAACTAGATAAATGGCCTTTTCCGTTTGACAAGTCTCACACTACCAAATCTACCATGATGGAGTTTATACTGAGGAATAAATTAAAACATCGAGTCAATGTGCAGCAGGCTTCACCACAACTTACTTCACAAGTTTTCACATCTGAATCTCAATCTGGGTCTGCTAGAGACACACAGGTGGAAGGCATCAGTACAGCATCAAGCTCTCTCACAGGTGAGGTTCAGAGTCTAGAGCTTTGATTCTTGTTCATTTTTGAAAATCTAGACTTGTCTACAGAACCCATGCCTATTGAACATGGAATCATCAGTCAAACCAGTGCCATACTTGATGACACCTCAAATGCCAGTATGAAACAGGTGAGTATTAGTCTTATGCCTTCACATTGTCAAGTTGTTCTACATTCTATTCCAGCTTCCTGTCACTCAAGAACTATGTTGACCTCTTTGCCTCTTTATTGATGAATTTGAAAGTGATTCCACAGTCAAGCATCTTGTGGAAACTATTCACATCAACCCTGTTGATGCAATAGTCGATGACAGAAACTGGGATGTCATGGTGCATGATGTATTGACAGGTCTTCAAAACTCATTCTCTGCTATTGAAGATATGTTTCAATAAGCATGCCCCAATCTGCACTTGGTTACTATTAAGGCAGGCTCTGTTAAAGTGTCGGTGCCTGATTGTGTTAAGCCCAAATATTGAGAGTGCTTTGCCAAAGCAATTTGTGGTGGACCATCTTTGGATGCTGTTGCCACCAATCTGGCCATATTGAACATTAGAGATTCAACTCTCACAATTATTGTCAAACATGTGTGTATACAGCCTTTTTCTATCAGAATCTTTACAAACTTTGTATAGATTCCAGTCCCAACTGAACTCCAATCAAAGCCTTCCAAAAGCCATGAGGATATGTCCACATCGGCTATGCTACCTCCAACAGGCAAATCTTATCCAGAAGTGAATGGATCATCTCGATCTCAGCTAGCTGTGGAGAAAGTAGCTTGGCTCAAACTTCAGGCAGCTGCAGAGCCAGGTTATGATGCTTTTAGCAATAGCCGCAATCGGAAGCTCAAGAACAGAGCAAGAGTTGACTACTGGAAATTTGCTGCTCAATTTTCGAGAAAATATTATAAGACTTGGAGTCCCAACTTGGTAAGCCAAGCATTACTTATTACATCGGGTTGACTTGTTGATATAATCAATCCTGGATTAGGAGGCTCGGATCACCAAGAAGGATATTGGGGAAGCCCTTGGAATAGGATTGACAGCACTGGCTGAAGCGGAAAACATGGTTCAAATTATCAAAATATATGATGAAGGAGGTTCTAATCTTGCTCCAGATGTAATCAAAAAGCTTTGTGAAGATAACTCCACTTGTGCTGGAACGCTTGTGGCCTTTTTGACTTGGTGGCATCAGAAAGATAGTTAAGAGTTGGGCAAGAAAACAGGTGATTAGAGCAATGACTACTAGTACAAAAGTGTCAATGCTATTATATGACTATCTATCCCAATATCAATAATGCTGAGCCATCAAGAGTGCGATTGGCCTATAGTTGCAATCATATAGTATGTACCAGAACGGACGAGGTTGCCAGGTGATGGCTGGTAATGTGATGTGAGCCTGGTTATTGGCGTGCCTGGGTACCCACCGTCATGCTCAGGCACCTCTTCAGTTGCCTGTGATGTACTAGTTTTCTTACGCAGTCATATACCACTTGTTTGATGCTAATTGATGTTTTTTCTACCTCGTTCATGACTGTTCCTGGCAATCTTGCACCTTGTTTCAGACCGCAGCTCAGTTTTGGGCAAATTTGAAGTTCCACCACTGATCAACCATGAACAATGATGACTGGCACATTGTTTTGCACAATTCTTTTCTATCCTGCTTTGGACATCCTGGACCGCCACACTGAATGCAAGCAAGCCAGCTTGTGACAAAGAGGGCCATGTGCTCAAGCCAAGCGCCACTCAAGCCTCAAACATCATGTCTTGAACTCCAGCTCACTCACTCACTCTCAGCCACCATGACCACTCCTGCTTCTGGCGCCACTTCTCGACCCTACAAGGCCATAGATCTCATGTGAGTCCCTTCCCTTTCTGATGAAAATTTCAATGCTCATCTGGCCTGTTCACTCTTTTAGGTCACTCAAGAGGGACAAACTCATCAACCTTGTGGAAAAGCAGCACACATGCTGGCCTCGCGACATCCCATTCAATATGAAGACAAACAAGTCCCAACTATGTGCCGTCCTTCTTGACCCGCATCATGGTTTCACAACAACAGAGCCACGTGTTTGCACAGGCTTTAATGGGGACCTGGATTTCAACCCATTTGCAGTAAGTCCTTCTGCTCTTTATTTTTCCTGTGAAAGCATCTATCTAACATCTTCCTCTCAGCAACTGATCAATGAGTTGCAGTCCCCATGCCCAACAATCCCGCCTTCTCTGCCACCTCTGGCATCAATGCTTCCTCCAGCAGCTCTGCTCCCTGCACCCCAACTACCCCAACTACCAGTAGGACAGCAGGAAGGACAGTGCTGCTTTCTTCCTGTCCAGACCACACCTAATCAGCAGTGTGTAAGTGTTTCAACTCAGATTTCATGCAACACTTGCTAACCAAACTTTCATATAGTTTTTGCATCTCTATGTTGAGGACACCCACTTCTTTCCTAGCTCCAAGTCAAGTACCAATATTGTCATCAACGAAAAAAATATCCTAAATGGAGATCCAGGCCAGGGAGCCTGGTGTGTTGCTTCAAGAGCGGTTGTAGCAGGGCTGCAGGAGAGTATCTGTAGAATTGGTGGTCCAGGTGAGTGACTGGCCTTTCTACGTTTCCCTTGCTAATTCATGTGATGCCAGGCCTTGTCAAAATTGGAATCACAGACCCACTCAAACCCGACTTGACGTAATTCTTTGTTGAGACACTAGTAACTGGGCTCACAAGTGCTCCCATGAACCCATCCTCACTGGTGATATCTAACTTGGCACCATCCACTCTCAACTTGCGTGTTACAGGCCAGCATGTGTATTCAATCTCGTTCAGTATAACCCGTGTTGGACTAACAAGTTCTTTATTAACAGATCAATTGTTTCAAAACAACTGGAGAAGTCGCTGCATACAATGCTGACCTGGGACCAAGTACATGACGCTCTCTCTGCTTATCCCCTGACGAGGCTAAGCATGTTGCCAAGAGGCTCCATACTATTGCGGCATCACGTTCAGGGTACAATGAACTCCATCAAGCAAAGAACGTTGTCCTTCAGAACCCGGATATTCCTGATCTCTGGAATTTCATTGCTCAATTTTGGGACAAATTCTACAAGAAGGACTGTGAAATGGTTTTTGGTGAGAAAGCTTTAGCGGTAAGTTAGGCTCTTCTTTCCATGTGCTTACATGACACTAACCATCTCTCATCCTCTAGGGAAAGCTGATCACTGCTGAATGCATTTACAGTGCCCTCAAAATTCAAGGTTCTACCATCCATCAAGCTATTGAGGGCTCCCATTTGGTCCAGCACTACACCGGCATCAGGGAGGATTTCAATGCTGAAGTTGCTGAAGAAATCAATACAAGGCGGGAGTCACCTCTCAGGTGGCAGAAGCTGTTGGAATTCCTTCGTTGTTGGGAAAAGACACATCTGGGCCTGCATCTCCTTCTCTCTTGTAATCTCATAACTTTGTGAGTCTGTATCATGTTTCACTTCTTTTCTTCACTTTGCTACACTCTTCTAGATATTTTGTTACATTCAAAATGTATATTATGAGTGTTTTACAAGTCAATCTAGTGTTATGTTTGATTTGCCGCACCCTCAATAATTTCCTTCAGCAACTCTTCATCTTTCTTCTGTAGGCGGTCAATAAATGCATGTGTATTTTTGAGGTGAGGTACTGAGGGTGTGGGGATGGGGTAAGTCGATGTAAGGTAGTGTGAGGCACGGTCCACATTTCAACCCAGGAGATCTCTTAAGGTCTCAATGAGAGTGATCACCTTCTTGTGTCATGAAGCCTTGGTCTTTGCGGCAGAGTTGTTCTGGTGCCAGCGAGCACCCCACATCTCTGTCAGCTGCATAACAAACAAGTAACCATCAATGCCATAGACCCACTCATTCCAGATCTTGGTGGTTGATGGGCACGAGTTCTTGTCCTTTGGCCGCCAATAGATGTAGATGGGTGGCCACTCATT
>JAGGAR010016209.1:0-13870 GCA_017657315.1 Termitomyces sp. K1Ag
AAAAATACGTAGATTTCTAGATACATAGTAGAACCCGACATAGGGCAAGGCCCCAACGAGGTATAGGAGATAATCAAAAATCAAAAAACCACAGAAAGCTCACGAGGTGTGAGCTCGTGCACGTCGTTGTCACTATCTACTTTGTGCGTGCTTTCCAACATTGCCTCAATACATTGCTCACACTCATCCTGGGAACCCTTGTCTTCTTCACCGCTATTGCTACCCGAGCTTTCTTCAGCGCCCTCGACTTTCTTGCCGACTACGGTATTCTCCTTGTTGTCATCATCAGAGTCAAAGACTTCCATGAGCGACATGCCAATAGATGGTGTGACAGAAGAAGGGGTGCAAAGAGTTTCCTCTAACTCTAGCGTGGCAGGAGAGGTAGGCAAGGGCAGAGGGAAAAGAGAGCCCTCTGGTGCTTTGAAAGCCATGGCGATGCGCGATGGAGAAGGAATAGGCCTACAAAAAGCAATTTTGTTAGGAGTGCCTTGAAGAACACGAAAAATTGAAGAAAGACGAGGATACCTGGATGGCTTGCCAGGGCAAGGCATGGCAGGCAGGACAGGGAAAGAAGGTTTGACTGGTGCAGGAGGGGGAGGAGAAGCAGTCTTAGCGACTGCAGGAGTCTTGGTTGCAGGAGGTTTGCTCGATGCGACAGCGAGGATGACAGGAGTGACGAGAGCCTTCAGTTTGAAAGAGGAAATTTCCCTGACAGGCCGAATGATGTGCTTGACGGCGGTATAGCATGACGTGGGAGAAGCCTTTCCAATTGGTGCAGGACTGGCAAGAGGCTTTGGAGTGATGGCAGGTGCAGCGACAGGAGGAGCAGCAGGAGGCACTTTACTGCTCACAACAGGAGCAGAAGCTGACCGCCACTCAATCTTGATCTTCTTAATTGCGCAAGCACGTGTTTCATCATTGCTTGACTCAACCGTCTCCTTGGACTTGACCTTGCGCTTTCCAGTAGCAGGTGCCGACGAAGTCTGCACTTCCACAAACTGATAAGGTAGACCTTGATGTTGCAAGAAATCCAGTGCCACCTGGACCAAAGCGACGTGATGCTTGATTGTCACTGCATCCTTGGGCTCCTTCTCATGCTTCTTCCCTATGACCATGCCTTGATGCATGCAACCTTTTGATTGCAACAAGCAAAAAGCGCAAGGCCGCCCATGCTCAGGATACCAACAAAATTGGTCGAGGTTTCTTGAAGTGCAGCAGTTGCACTAAAAGAATGTCAGTGCAGATAAGAGAAAGAATGTTCAACTTATGGGGCCATTAATTGTGAGCGACTTCAGACACATCAACAGAGCATCCAAGACCGCTGAGTTCTTCCCCAAAGAGATCTTCATACCTTTCGGCCAATCCTTGCTGTCCTGTGTGTAGGACCCATCGTTGGGCTTTGGCAGGATTGCCGCAAGTTCAACATTTGTAAACTAAAACAAAGTCAACACGATAAAAGGAAAAAGCACTTAAACTCACTGTGGAGGGAATGCTGCTAAAAGAGGACAGTTTGGGGACCTTGGTCTTCTTTGTCTTGGTCGCTGTGGATGCCTTCACCTTTCCCTTTTCCTTCATCGGCAGCTTCACCACAGGAGTTGTGACATCCGCTTCATTGTCATCGTCCTCCACCTCAGTATCCGCATCTGAAATATTAACTTGTTCCTAAAAGACAAGTTAGCGCCGCTGAAAATATAAGTAATGGGACTTACATCATCTTGGGGACTTGTCGTCTGTGGCTCCTCTACCGCCACCTGAGGCAGAGGAGCGATCACAATGTTGGATGGACCGGCGACAGTGGGTACAACCACATTGGATCCCAAAACAGTAGTGCCGACAGTGGGAAAGCGCTCAAAAGTCAGACCTTTAATTGCCTCAATCATGTTCATGGCCTTTTGAATATGGCCCTATCAAAATATTAGCGGCAAAAAGAGAAGCAAAGCAACAAAAAGGGACTTACAACATATTTTTCATAAGGCTGTGCCCAGGGTTCCTTAAAGAAGTGCTGCCAGAGCAGCACGCCCATGCGCAACAACTCAAACTCATTCTTCCACAACACATCGGGAGCTTGAAGGTTGCTCCAAGCACAAAGCAGGTTGCCGATAGTTATAAGCGTGTTTTAACCATGCTCAGGGTCCTCAGTGAGGCGAAGAACATTGTGCGCAATCGGCAATGCCTGGATAATGAAAGTCTGCACAGTGATCTTCGCTTTTGCCACCTCAATCACGTCTTGCTTCAAAGGAGTCATCATGCGAATGAAATTAAATCTGAAAAAGTTCAAAGTCAGCGAGCGGAAAAAGAAAAGAAAATTGTGATGCACAAAATGAAGGTATGACAAAAGAGAGCGAAAAAGAGGGAGCTGAGAGAGAAAAGTGAGCGCTTAGGAGGGGGTCTTTTATAGAGGGAACAAAGATAAAAATAGGTGCTTCTTCAGGCACTGAGGAAAGAAGATCAAACATGAGGTGGATCAATGTTGGTCATAACGGTGGAGATTGACTGAGGACAGTCAAGATTTAAGTTGGAGGGAGGATGATGAGTCGCTGTTGGCACTGGACATGTATTTTTTTCATTTTTCTTGACATTTTGCTACTATTGGACATGATGCACCTGTCACATGACCATGCATGTGATTTTCACATGACTTTCACATGATCAGCTGACGGGCTTTTCTTGCTGACTGATTTTTGGAGCTTGTGTTGGAGCCGTGCTGGAGCTATAGATATTTTAAGCGCTCTCTCCACTCATCTATTATGTTTCATGGAGTGCTTTCCTTATAGGATATGCCCAACTCCACAGCATTTTTGGTATATATAGCCTTGATTTTGTAGTATAACACCAGAATATAGCGTATTGCTGCCCCTATGCATTAGTGAGCTCACTGCTGTAAGCGCACGCTCATCGTTCTCCTCGTTCTTGGCACATTTTTTGCTTTGTTAAGTGCTCTCTACATGTTTTCGCTGTCGTCAGCAATCTAAGCACTCACGCTTGATTGCCTTCAATTGTTTGTGCCTGATTGGTGTTGCGCTTTGATTATCAGTTAGTCAGCAGCCAGTATCCAGTTAGCGCTGGTATTGGCATTTATGTCTACGTTTGCACTTGCATTTGTTTGTTGTTATTGCTGATTGTATTCCATATTGCCCTTCGCGCATGAATCTTAGACAAGCGCCCGATTCTATTTGTTACTAAAGCAGAGTCTATCGCCAATCCTTCCATGTGACCTTAGGTTCCTAGCGTGCTGAACAATAAGGACTTTTGAGCGCCAACAGAACCAAACCGATCGCTGACCCATCTGAGCGACAGGTTTCACTTTCGACTTCCCAAGACCAAATCTTACATAATCCCAACCGCCCACTTGTTGTCGCCGTCGCCGACAGAAGATCACTCATCGCCGACCAGTTTCCGATTGCTGTCGCTAAAGTCAATATTATATCCGACAGGTAGCAAATTTCTGGCAATTTGTGATAGGACCACTCTCGCAATTTAAAACTAACGTGTAAAGCTTTTCTAGGGTGTTTTCCTTGTCTGTGTGGCCTCTCTAGTGACAAGTGTCTTAGAAGCGCCACATGAATAGGGTTTGCCTTTTTTAAGGTAAGCGCACCCTCAGAAGAGTTGTGTTGTCATCAACGATAAAAAGAAATTAATTCACCACACCAAATGAGCTTGGCAAAGACTTGCAGGTTGGGTCAATTGGGACTCAATGTCTTTCCTCTTGTGGCCCCATATCTATCCAACATTTATGCAAAACTTGCCACCATACCTGACAATCTTGATGATAGAGTCTGGTGTTATAGGATGCACAGCATATTGAAAGAGCAGACAGCATCTATCTTTTTGAATCCTGTGCTTGGAACCTTCAAGAAGCAGATGTCATGATCAAGTGTGATGCATGCCCTTCTGGAATGGCTTTCTGGTACCTGGCATCACAAGATGGCTTTTTCTGTGCAACTTGAGATGACACTCCACCTGACCTCATCTTTTTTCTTGAAGCTCTCACTGTTGTCTCCACCCTCATACATGCCACCATCACAACACAAACCCACAGAGAATACTCTGACAACTCAAGCACAATTGACATTTTTAACTTGCTACATGCTCAACCACTCTACAACCCACTACTGAAGTTTGCTGTTGACATTGTCATAGCTGGCAACTACAAACTCAAGGTGCTACACATCCCTGGCCCATGCAATGTTTGTGCCAACCTCCTCTCCAGAGGAAAGTTTGACAAGGCTCGCAACCTCTATCCTTCTCTTAGGCTGCATTTGGATATGAGAATGGCATTTTGATGCTGCATTCTCATGCTGCATTTTGATCATGTGTGTCCCGGCGTGACACTCAAATATAGCAGTAGTGATAAGATAGATCAGATCAACTGTGTCCTTGTCAAAAATACATTTGGATTGCTTGTACACAGCCACTATGCCCACAGAAACAGACCAACAAGTGCTTAGGAAGCAAGTTCTCACTGCTACAGCTGATTTTCTGCATCTGATTGGTGTTGCTGCTACTCTATATGCACAACCCAGCTACTGGAAGCAACCTTATTACACTTTGGCATTATCTGGACATGCATGGGTTCAAGAGTTGATTCATGGCCACCCAGACTGTATCTTCTCTGAGTTGGGGATGAGGCTGCATGTTTTCACTGCTTTTTGCTCAAACCTGACACTTCTGTGTAACTTTCACACTTCAAGGAAAGGAGTGACTGTGGAGGAGCAAGCTGCAATCTTTCTTTATGCCTATGTGACAGGATTGTCCATTTGACATCTTGGTGAGAGGTTCCAGCGATCCAATGAAACTATATCCAAGTAAGTTGGATCAGTACCAAACTGCATAAGACCTCCACTAATATATAAATTCAGATATTTCAAGAAAGTTTTTGTCACAGTTTTGTCCAGTCCTTTCTATAATCACTATGTTTCCCTCCTCAACATGTCATCTCATACCATATCTGATTACATTGGCAAAAATTTAATCTATTCATTCTTTGCCAATGCATTGGGAGCCTTGGATGGCACTCATATTAGCTCTTTCACCACTGCTGCAGATTGTCATGCTTCCCATGATTGCAAAGGTGGAATTACACAAAACTGCCTTGCAGCTTGTTTATTTGACTTTTGCTTCATCTATTTCATCAGTGGCTTTGAAGGATCTGTTGCAGATGCCACAATGTATATGCATTCTCGCTTGATGGATTTTTACATTCTTAGTGGAAAGTACTATCTTACCAATGCTGGATTCGCACTTTGTGATACTCTATTGACACCATATCATGGTGTACAATACCATCTTGCAGAGTGGGGTTGAGCAGGTGTCCGGTGTGTAAACTTTCACTTAGTATCATGCCCACTCACTGATTCAGTATAGACCTCAAAATAAAGAAGAACTCTTCAATTTACAACATGCACAGGCCTGTAACATCATTGAGCGAATTTTTGGAGTTCTCAAAAAGCAATGGGACATTCTCAATTGGGCTCCTCAGTATGATATGTCAGTTCAATCAAGGATATCCCCTAGCCTAGCAGCTGTGCACAATTTTATATTTGATCATGACAAAACAGATATATACCACTATTTGCAGGAGCTGGAACAGGAATCTGATACAGGACAAGAAGATCCAATTCATGGGATTCCTAGTCAAGGTGCAATACTCAGGGAGGAGAGATCTAGAGCAGAGGTGTTTCAAGATGAAATAGCAACTCAGATGTGGGACAGTTATCCAAATGGAATAGATTACCACTATTACTAGGTAGATATGTAGAAAAGTTGTTTGATTTTATACAATTGATCTTGTGACTTTGACCTCATCAAGTTTACCAAGGATCCACATCTCTTGAAATTTAACATCATCTCCATCTAAAGCAATATATGCATTAACCGCTTTGATGTCCTTCTCCAGAATGTTGTAGAAAACCAGTCGGTTGGAAGGTGGAAGCCACATTTCTCTTCCGAGCAAGCTGGATGGCCTTCTTGTGATGATGAGGAGTTTGCTCCAATAAGTCACTGGCTAAGACCTTGCAAATGTTCTCACTGAAACAACTGATTGAGGCAGTAGGACTAGTAATGGTGTTGGCACCGGAAATCTGAGCTTTCTTAGTCGAAGGAGTCAGAATCTCTGAAATGGCACATTCACATCAGCGAGAAGTGCAAGGAGGGGTGGATGGAGCAGTCTAATTATAAGATAAGATAACATTATGATAAAGAAATTATTGCAACACACCACTGGTACTGAAGCCATCAAAACTTCATCTGTATCCTCAACAAGTTCCACATCTCCTATATCCTCATCCTGCTGTGTTTCCTCCTCCTCTATATCATTACCTGCACCCACTGAGTCAAGGCCAGATATGCCCTGTGATGCACAGAAAACATGAGTACCCTTCACCATTGCAGGCATTAGCTCTGTCATCTTAGCAAGATGAATCCAACCCTTGTTTCAGAATGGCTTGGCCTCCTTGTGGATCTTACAAAAGGCCTTCCAGGCATCATCCATGTCTGTGGAAATGTTGGTCCCATGCTGGTTAGTTCATGTCCAGCCTGATCTTGAAAGCTTGATGGCCTGAACAGCTCTAAAGGTTCAGTGAAGCTGTCAAATAAGCTCTATTGATAAGCTCTGATGAAGTAGTACATACTGCATTCCACTTATTCTGACAGGCTTTTCCTGTTTTAGGCCCTCCCTTTGTACGCTGTTCTTCAAGCATGGCAGCAGCAGCAGTGAAGGTTACCATCTTGAAGTTCCCACTGTCTCCAGCAGCAGCAGCATGAGTGAGAAGAAAGTCAAGTAGCACAGTTTCATTCTTGGTAGACCACAAGGCATTGTCTGTCAGCATGCTGTGATAGCACTAATATGTACATGTTGTGATGAGATGTGGGCACCCAGTAAAAAGATGTGCATTTGATCTGGTGATGGTCACAAGTACATCACATAACCCCAAAAACATCATGAAATGATCTAACTACTGATATAGGAAATATCTCAGCATCAAAATGCCACATTTTTATATCTGAACATCAAACTTTTTACCCCCTCAAGACCTGCTGGGAGCAGTGGAGAAATGATCACACCAACAGTCTGACCCAGGCAACCATGGTGTGTTGCCTGGTCAAGGGAACACCTGATACATGAATTTTCCATCACACTTGGGTATTGTATTGGAGATGCAATGTTCAAATCCTATGGGTTGGCTCTTAACTCTTATCTTAACTTTGTCAAAATTCACAACCTCAACACTAATCCCACTCTGGACACACTATCCTTCTACATGACATATATGTCTCATCACATTGACCCAAAATCAATTTCTTCCTACCTTTCTGGCATCTGCAACCAACTAGAGGTATACTTTTCTGAAGTCCACAGTACATGTAACTTCTCTCTAGTGAAGGAAACTTTGTCTGATTCAAAAAAGTGTTTCTCTTCTGCAACCAAGCATAAACACACCCTCACTTGAGACAATTTATTGCAAGCAATTAATCACTACTCCCATTCCAATAACCATGATGACCTCCTTTTCCTCGCAATGCTTACTATGAGTTTCTTTGCACTACTATGCTTAAGATAAATGACCACCTCCAACAACAAAACTCTCCATGATTATCAAAAAATAAAAACTGCAGTCTCTGTGTCCTTCACCAGAAAATCTTACTCACTCTTCCTTCCCCCTCATAAAGCCAACACTTTTTTTGAAGGAAATCAAGTCCTTGTCCAGAAAATCAATCACCCCTCTGACTTGTACAAACAATTCACCTCATACTGGAACAGTAGGCAGTGACTTTTTCCTTTGGGCCAAGAACTATGGATTATGAAAGACGGACTTTCCCCCACTCATTCTTTCTTCATAACATGTCTATGGCTTTTCTTCAATAATAACATTATGGGTCAATTGTTGCACACTGGTGGAGCAACTTACCTTGCTGAAGCAGGTGTTGCCCCTCACATTATCCAAGCCACAGGCTACTGGGCCTCAGATTCTTTTCAACGCTATATCTACAAACACCCTGTAATTCTCCACATGCTTGCACTTAGCAGGTGACATAAATAAGTTGAATATTGACTGTTGAATATTGACTACCCACTTCCTTACTTCTTTCTGCCCTTGTACTTAGCAGGTGATGTGAACTTTTCATTCAGTTTTCTCTTTTTCTGCCCTTGCACTTAGCAGGCAATGTGAGCTGATCATTTCACTGACCACACTATTATTGACATGTCCTTGCACATAGCAAGTATGTCTTCTGGTGACTTTAACCTAGACCCAGTCACCGACCTGTGTCGTCATTTAGATGATGAACTTTCCAGTGTGGGTCATACATTATTGCCTTCATATTCTTGCGCTTTGCAGGTATGGATGTCAATAGAAATGCCCATAACCATAGCATTCACCTCATCATCCTTCAGATGTTGATTACCCACATACTGATCAATGCACTTGCAAATAGTATTCATGAGCAAAGCTAGTTTGGTGCAACCATTATCAGCTCTGCATGTAACTATTGACAATGTATTAGTTGCAATTAATGTTTTCACCAAGCCATTTGTTTCTCATGCCTGCAGCCTCTAAATTGCTCATTGAGCTCACTGGTTGCCCTCATTAGAGTATAGCTATGTTGCAGGTACACAAAATTTCACACTGCGACTGAGACCAGCTCAGTGAGCCCTCTTAGGAGACTGGTGTATATTTGCTACACTTATTCAGTCTGAAGCAAAGCAAAAGCAGCTCATTGGTTGTGTCAAATCTTTGATTTTATGAGACCAATGAGGGTGTCAAGTCACGTAGCTCACATGACAGCAGAACCTAGAGAGCAATTCAAGGTCGGTGTCTGATAAGGACAAACCATCTCAATAATTGCTCTCTAGGTGAGCAAACTTGATATCTCATGAAGGAAGAAACCATCTCATACATTGCTATATAGCTATAGGCAACTTGACTACCTTTTCTTATCGCTACCCACCCACTGCTACCCTTTTACAAGCTGTGTTGCAGGTACACAAAATTTCACACTGCGACCAAGACTGGCTCAGTGAGCCCTTTCAGGAGACCGGTATATATTCAGTACACTTATTCAGTCTGAAGCAAAGCACAAGCAGCTAGGGCATTTTCTAAGGTCTACATCAAGTAAGGGTGATGATAAAATGAATTGATGCTTACATCATATAGATAAGATAACCAAATAAGGAAAAAAAAAAGGTCCAAGTTTAGATTTGAGCCAGAAGAAAAAAATCAAACTTGACCTATGGAGAAATGGTTACATTCAGGCAGAAGCTATCCTCAAATGGAGTTGATTCTGAGAGTTTAATAGAAAAATAAGGATTTTTGAGGGAGGAGATGTCATCACAAAATTTGGCTTGGTACTAATTGTAGTGGGGAAATAAAAATAAATAAATAAATGGATGACTTCTCATAAGGTTTCTGAATAAAGTATCGCATATTTTCAATGGTCAGAAATCAAAGTCCAGCCAGTTAATCATATAATTTATTCTGTTGTGTCAACCATAAGACTAATTGAATAAAATTTGAATAAAATAATTTCAGTCTTTCACAGTTCACCCACAAGCTCAATGGATGAAGTCTTGCTACATTCCTTACAACAGATGGAAGAAGAAGCTCTGCAGGCTGAGGATGATGAATTCAAAGCAGCTGTAGCAACAGCTGCTCTCATTTTCTTAGCTGCTGAACAGGCATGCTAAATTTGGGCTGAACAACATCATCCAAACTGTTTGTATCTTTGTCAACCACAGCTCCTTCCAAACCCCCACATTGGAACTCCCTGGCAAGCTCTATATAAGAGTAGGGATGACTGAGCATATATTACTACCATGGGCTTTGATGTCAGAACCTTTTACTACATCCTTGACTCAAGCTTTGGAGATACATGGTATTGGACACCCATCCTCCACTCTGAAATCTCTTCAACAAGTGCTCCTCACCCTGGTGGTTGATCTCTTGATGCAGCAGGTGCATTAGGACTCATACTTCATTATCTCAACTCAACCATGTGCGAGATTAGCCTCAACGGATTTTTGCAATCATTCCCTCGACTGTCTCACACTATATCACATTTGGCCTAAAGATTCTTCTCCAAGTCCTTTGCTGAATTCCTGATGCAAATATTCAATACCCATCTAAGGTTGAAGAATTCCAGGAACTCAATGATCTCATTACTGTTTGGCATCCACAGCTCACTGGTGATTTTACCAGTATTGATGGCCTTAAGCTTCCTGTTCAAACTTCAGCAGATGAGGACATAGAGAATGCAATGTATAATGGATGGTTGTTTGAGCACTTCATCAGTTCAGTCCTTGTATTTTCACCTAAAGGTAGGTTGTATAATAAACTATGCCAGACTCTGATCATTCATGGATGCCTCAAGATGTCATCATTGCTGCCAAACTTAACGCCCTGGGTAGCTAGCATGATGCACACATTGCTTAGCACATATTTGAAAAATTACACACTCAAACACCTAATAGATTTTATATGGTTGCAGATACAGCTTTTCCACATGGCACTTCACACATTCAAAGCTGCATCCAAGCTCCTGTGAAGGCTGGTCAACACTTGAGAGGAACAGCAGAGGAAATTCAGGAAAGAATGGCATTTGATCCTAAACTTCTATCATATAGACAGACTGCTGAATGGGGCAATCACACTTTGCAGGGTTCCTTTGGGCATCTCTGGATACCCCTTGAAATTGATGATGCAGAACACCATGGAAATTTATTGGAAACAACAGTTCAGCTTCACAATCTTCAGTGTTCACGTGTGGGTTTCAATCAGATTCAGAATGTTTACATGCCTATCTGGCATAATACTGCTGATAATGAGGAAATCTGGCTCAACTTCAAGAACATTCTTTTTTTGGATCAATGATGTAAGGACAGAGTAGCTTGTTTTCATACCTATGCAGACTTTGAGCAGTAATTTTGAACACAATGATTCATTTTTAATGAGTAGTACTACATAATATGACTACTTAACTCTTATTCTCAGTACTGGCAACTTCATTGTCATTGGCCTCTACAAATGTATCACCATCCTCCATCACATTGGAATTGCTAGCTGTGGCAGCATGTTGTTCAAACCATGCATAGCTGAGTGAAAAGGGCTTGGTGGGTGAATAGATATGGCATCTCAGGTAGTAGAACATGATTGAGGCTACTTATCATAGTGGCAAGATGGCCCTGGATTGTTCAGGGAGATAGAGTGGCAGTCATGACATGAGGAAGATGCAGTGGGAGCAACATTCTCCTTTTCAGAGTCAGAGGTGGAGGAAGGATCTGTGATCCAATAGTTGTACTTTCCACCTTCAGAGTAGACCTCTTTGATGTGAGCATAGCCATTGCAGTGACCAAAGAACTCCTTGTCAAAGGAGCTGTAATGATAGCATTGGGCCTTATTGGACTACTGAGGATGGCAAGAAGCACAAAAGGTAGTGGGACAATCATGATCACAACCGTGTGAAATCAAACATCTGAACCTGGACTTTTGCTCAATCACATGTGCGCTCAGCATCATGCAAGCGGTCCTGGAGCTAGGTGATCTGGATGCATAATGACTCAATGGTGTGCTGAGAATCACAAAGCTGTTGAGAGAGTGTGAGGAGCTAAGTGTTGCTGAAGGAACCATCTGCATGCTCAGCATCACGAGCCTTGATGATGGCAGGGTTAAAGGTGGAGCTGAGCTTTGAAACCAGATCCATGCTGGCTGCACAGTTCTTGTGGCAAGAGACAGAGGCAAGGAAATCATGGCAATGAACAACAGCAGAACATACAGCCTTAGATTTAGCTGGTGTGTCAACAATCTCAACTTCATCATCATTGTCACTGCCACTGCTGTCATGTTTGGCAGGACCATCAAACTTGTCATTGTCTAGGTCCTGTGTGCATGCATGCTCATTAATGAGCTCCTCAATTGCATGAGCTCTCTTGACATCAGGTGGACAGTAGCCATCACCAGTGAGCATTCATGTCTTGACAAGCTAAATGAGGTATTGTTGAATAAAACTGTGTCAAAGTTATATACAATGTATGGTGTACTTGCTTGTATTTTGTTTCTAGTGATTTGGAAGTGCGCACTGGCCAATTGTTCTTGCGGGCCCACTTCTCAAACCACTTCTGAACCTTTACCCAACCATGTTGGCCCAAGAGAAGTTTGGCCTCAGCAGCATTTAGAAGAGCAGTAACATCCTCAGAGTGGTAATTACCTGAACTATGAGGACACCCATGCTTTGTATCAGGCTCATCAGAATCATCACCTTCATCACTGGAATCAGCTAAAACTTTCCTCTTGTGAGACAGCTCAGCAGCTGAAGCATGCTGCTTGCCGTTAGACACCAATGCAGGAGCAGTTGCATGCTGTTTACCCTTGTCCTTCCAACGTGAGCCAGCAACCTTGCTTGAGGGTGCATAACCCTGAGCCTTGGCAATAGTAGGCCCATCAAGCAGGTCCTCATCACTATCATCAGGCAGAGGAGGCAGAGAGAGTGTGGAGTCAATGACAGGAGGTGGGTGTGACATGGTACTTGGAGTTGGGAGTGGAGCAGGCAGTGGAGGTGGAAGCTCTGAACTAGGAGCAATAGAAGGTGGGGGCAGGATAGGAATTCCAGGAGGATACAACTAGCAGTAGATGCTCCATCAATGATCAAGTGATTTTTACATATAATAAGAACATGCACAGGGAATTGACCATAAAATAGCACAAAACAACCTCCAGCATCCTGAAAGTATGGTTGGCCAGCCTCATCATAATGAACCTGGGGAGGGCCTGGAGGGGCAGTAGAGTGAGGTGCAAGAGGTTGGCCTAGAGTGTCCTTTATAGCGCAAGATGTTTTGAAGTACCTATAAGCACAGCAGTTGAGTGTTCAGCAAGAACTGGCACACTACAAGTGACCTACATACCTTGTATATCTTTCTCCAAGCTAAACTTAGCTGATAGAGACCAAAAGAAACTGATAGAGACAAGAGAGGATAACAAAAAGAGCTGATAAATCTCTGTGCATGATAACAGGACCAGGTTTTGCTCATCAAAAGTTCAGCTGGACTCTATGTCAACAATAGCACCAGGAGCAGACCCATGATCAGGGCAGTCCATGAGAAGGAATGGTTGATATTGGAGAAGGAATGGAGGAATGATGTGAACAATGTGCTTAACAAAAATGGATGTTGTTTTGATTTGAGTCATTCAGCATCATGCCAGCATTACCCAAAAGTGTTTATTCTGGGCTCGAGTAATCTGTTCAGAGTCTCTACCCTCTGAACAGATTATAATCTATTTGTGGGTCTTGAACAAGAAATTATGGATTGTTTTGCCCAATGAAGCTCAGCTTCTTGGCTGGATGATATCTCCATGTTGAATTTATTCTATGTTTTATTTGGAAAGCTTATGGAAAGTCACCCAATACAGGAAGGAAAAGGGGAATAGACAGAGCATCACAAGTTGAGATATGAGTACTCCATACATATGGACATGTATTACAGTGCTCTCATACATGTTTATATACAGTGAAGAGAAGATGGCAACTTTTGGTGTTTGCTTCCTAAAATGGATGTTGTGGGAGTTGATCTCAAATCCAGCATTGTTGAACACATATCTAGCATTCCTGGTCAAAAGAAAGAGTGGAAAATTTTCTTGGTGCCTGTGACACCTTAATTGCTTCTATACAGTAAGTTGTAGATCAGAGAGCTGCAACCAAGAGCTTGCTCTATAATTATATCCTTTATTCATGGTATTTGGTGAAAGGTTCCATATCTATTAGTATGAGAATCTACAGTTCCTTGTAAGATGTAGATGGTTATTTTTCCATGTGCTATGAAGCATACAGAACATTCAATCCTGTCCATTGACACTCTCAAACAGGATCTATGATAAAGAAATCT
>JAGGAR010016210.1:1408-13837 GCA_017657315.1 Termitomyces sp. K1Ag
GTAAGTTTAGTAACCCTGACCATTGAAGAGCTCCGAAACTAACTTCAAACTTTTGTGAACGTTGACGGTTTAACTGAATCACAATGTTTTTGTACAGCAGCTCATCCACCCCACGCGGCACGATTCACAACTCGTCTGCACTATGAAGACTTCTGATACAGCATACACTGTTCAAAACATTAATCGGGTAGTAGTAAGCTCGACTTGTATCAGCACCAATTCCAGCTAACATGCCGCAGGATTAAATTCTCTCCTAACGTCCTAAGTCTATACGAAAACACTGTGTCTTCTTAACTCTAGAATCTAATCTCTTAAGCTTAGCTATCGTGGAGCGCGAGCACGCTCTAGCGGGAACGAGCACGGAATCTCGGGATCCCGAGGACACACTGCCAGTGACCCGGATCCTCAGAATTCAAACCGACTCCCCAGAACTTAGGCTGTTAGATTTGACGCCCCAAAATCTGGACCTTGAGCCCTCGCGAAACCTATTCGCATCATAACTCTCCAGTCTGTGTGTGCAAAGTCTCGAGTTTCTCAAAGCTAGGGCGCAAGGTGTACGACGGCGATATCTCCTGGACTCCGTGGGTGAGAAGAAAGATTACGAGGAGACAAGAGAGCGAACCGGTAAGGGTGTCACGGCTTCTCGGGAAAAGTCATAACCGCCGTCGCCGCAGGCTCGTCCAAGGATGTTGACGTTGCAGTTGACATTCCCAAGAAGGTATAAACCTAAGTTATTGGTCTGAATCTCTGATTAAATTGAGACGGACTTGCAGGAGGCTGACAAAGTGCAGGGAAAACCAATTGAAGTGACGATCACGTACACAGCTTTTTGGTGTGCGCTTATTGAACGCTGTTCAGGGTCAAATCATCCCATGGAATCACCCTCTGGTACAGATGATGATTGCCTCGCTTGATTTACTTCCTTACCGTATCTTCGTCCATTAGATGATGCTGTCGTGGAAGTTCGGTGTGGCAGGACGCGTCTGAATTCAGGAATTGACTCTGATTTCGGACAGCCAGGAAAGGGCGAGGCGAGCGGAGGGCAGGGATCATGTAATGGACATGGCTTGAGGTTCAGATCGGATCGATGTGACCTACTGACCTTATATGTAAGAAACACTGGTGTACTCAAGGTGTGCTTGTGGCAAACTTGTGGAGTCCGTGTGGTGTTGTGTCAGCCTCGAGCTCGATTCTAACTTGGAATAACGTCACAGGGAGTTGATGAGATGAAGGATGTCATGTTGATGTTGCAATGAGCGAGGGAGGAGTTCATGCGCAAGTGTCAGTTGACAAGATGGCGACTCGGACTCTTCCGCGATTCATCGGCTCGCCGGTTCGGAGACAGGTGCCGCGTATTTGGTACAATTCATATGGTGTTAACCCATATTGTCCGGTTCTTTCTGCGCTCATGCGCTCGCCAACAAAAACCATGGAGACATCTCGACTTTTAGATTTTTTATCCTTTGATCTCGGGCCCCATCATGATCCATGACAACCGGACAGTCAATGGTACAATATTACAGGGAAATTGCTCGACATATTGAAACGGACAGCCTATCATGCCAGTGGTATGCCACTGCAGAAGACCACTTGACACGTTATTAGTTAATGACCAGAGGATCCTTTCAAGTCGCTGGAGTTATAAATGACCGACATACATCTACGCCATCCCTATCGTTTCCCTCTGTAACATGTCACCTGTCCTCATTTGACTCCATCGACTTTCTTCATACAATTGGGTACGGAACCAACACCGGAGATTAAAGTACCGGAACTTACGGCGTCAGCACAAGGCCGTTGAACTATCAAGGTAATGTGCCTGTGGAGATAAAGGATTTGACGGACCAATTGACTCCATAAGAACTCATCTTCTCCACTATGTAGGCCTCTTTGGTATTCCTTCTCGACCTCCATTAGAACGAATACTTCTTGATTGTGTTCTCTCTCATAGACACTGGCTATTTATACGCGGTTTCTTACAGGCTATTTAAAGCAAGATCTCAACCATCTATACTTGAATGGTCTTCTTAGAAGTGCGGCCAAATTCATCCGTCAATATTTGATAGGAATATCTGTAATTTCTCTTTTGGAAGTGCACGATAGGCATGACCCATGAAGTCCAACAGCGTGAAGACTTGGAACATCTGGCTTCGATTTCGAAGAGAGTTGTAATCTATCAACACCCCACATAGCAAGGGTGTTTGCTATATCGTCCTGCTAGAGCTGGCCATAACCACCACACCTGAGGGACTCTTCAGGAATATGGCAATTCTATGGTTCTGGATGGTGCGATAACCACCCAACTTCTGAGTACCTCACCTCTCATAGGATCGTCTTCCTCTTCGAAGCAACAATACTCCCTTCAACATCCAGGCATCATAGTATTCTTCGAGTCAATTATTCCGAGGTCCTCTAATTATGAATGGAACCTGAGTAACTCTTCAGGCATCCTAGCGATTCTATAGTTCTGGATGACGCGATAATCATGTGACTGAGACGTGCCTGGGCTATCTTTCAATGTGACATCAGCGAGGTTCCTTCCATGAACAACTGCACAATTCGGTAGTCGCCTTACAAACAACCCAGGAACCTCCCGCCCTACTATCTTGCTCTTGACCGAGTACACCTAGTTCCTGTGACATAAGGTTGGGACTAGCAAAGGAATGTCTTGGCAACTTCACAGCAGTGTCAGAAAGGGGTTCAAATCATGGACTCCATCTGTGCATGTCAAAGCCTTCATTCCGTACTTACCTAACAACGGCCAAAACAGTCACGCTCGCGTATGTGCACTCACACGATGTACAGATTTGCCTGAGGTCCAACCGCCAGAAAAAAAACATACATAGAAGAACAAAGGTTCCGTTGCTTCTCATTGCACAGCATGATATTTATGATTTGCTTCAAATGACAAAGACTTGACTTGGAGACCCGGGCTGTTTGCGCGCTTGATCAGGAAGGCTTAATTCAGTCAATTGTACTACAGCACCATATGGCAGCCAATCAGATGATCGGCATTTTCCGACTGCGAGGGTACTCATCGTGGCGCATGTGACAGCGAAGCCAAAAACCGGCCGTGAGGTTCATGGACAGTTTTAAACTCCGTAACCTAAGACCTTATCACCTATAGGCGCCAGCCGACACTCGATGCTGCCGAAGTACTGGCTTACATCTTACAGTGAGTTGTTGAAGAAGTCGGTAATGATGCTAAAGGTATGTACCAAATCAGGGGTGTTCACAGCTGTGAGATCTCGAACCTACCCCAATGGTAGTCAACGAGTGCCGTAACCTTATATGCTTGCCGTAAGTTTACGGCCGTATGCCGTGTATGGACGCCTTTGACGCAGCAGTCACCCAGATATTTTAGACTGATATCAAGATGTGTTCTCACGAAACGTGAGAGATTCTCATGTATTTTTGGAGGGCGCCGATGTGATCCTACCCAGAATATCCTGATTCTTCCACGCTCAGGCTGTGCTATAGCCTCCATAAAATCCCTCAGCTTCCTTGCCTCCCTCATTACAGTTCCGATGTCTGACGACGATTGTAGTCTTTCCAACAGCCCAGATCATCTCTTGGGTCTCCGTATCGGTTCAGTCTTTATAATCCTTGCCACCTCAACTGTGGGCGCACTGTTCCCTGTTTTAGCCAGACGAACATCTTGGCTGAATGTGCCCAAAGCTATCTATGAGTATGCATCATTTATTACAATATTCAGGCAAGTTACTAACTTTTTTTGTTAGCCTAGCAAAGTACTTTGGATCGGGTGTCATTGTGTGTCCAAATCCCCAAATATCTGTGGTTTTTCTGAGAAACATTCCATAGATTGCAACCGCATTCATCCACCTACTTGGTGCTGGCCTTGATGAGTTAGGAAATGATTGTCTCTCAGATGACTGGAAGATCTATGTTCGTGCTGTTCCAACTGCTCTATTAAGACAAGCTTGCTCATTGCTTCTTTAGCCCTACGCCTTGGCCCTGTGCATGCTTAGCATCTTTATCATCTTCATTGTTGAGCTAGTTGCTTTCAGGTGGGGGATGTCCAAGCTGGAAAAACTTAACATTGCTTATGGTCAGTGTTGAACTCGATCCAATTGTTCTTACCTTACCCCTTTATACCAGACCCTCATGGACACGACACCGGATCCCACGCTGCACATGGCCCAGAGGCAAATGAGCCGACCTCAAATATAATTTCAGTCCAAGAGAAAAGCAAGGACGACGTTGAATCTCAGGACTCGAATCAAAATGTGATTGTGGATAATGCAGTGGCACAAATAATTGGTGTCGCGATTCTCGAGTTTGGAGTAATCTTGCACAGGTAAATCAATTCCTCCCTTTGCTGTAGGTTTTGGAAGCTTACATCAAAACCAGCGTGATCATCGGGCTCACTCTTGCCGTGGATCCGGAATTTAAGATCCTTTTCATAGTCATCATTTTCCATCGTATGTTCTCCTGCTATCACTTCTTTCGTGGCTCGTGATGTAGTTTCATAGAAACATTTGAGGGATTGGGTGTTGGTTCACGACTGGCGTATATGAAATTAAACCCGAAATATGACTGGACAAGGATTGTAGGTGCTTTGTTGTATGGTATCACGACTCCAGTAGGAATTGCCGCTGGTTTGGGGGTACGGACAACCTACAATCCCAACGGCAAGACTGCACTCATTGTTAGCGGAGTGTTGGACTCGCTGAGTTCCGGAATCTTGGTGTACACTGGCCTTGTTGAGGTATGGTCATACTCCTGTCATTGTGTTATGTAGTGCCTTATGCCCGTCACAGCTCCTAGCACACGAGTTCCTGTTCAACAAGGAAATGATAACCGCTTCGAATTTCAAACTTGCTTACGCCATCTGCTCAATGTTCGCTGGATGGGGCCTTATGTCACTTCTTGGACGATGGGCATGATGTCCGTGGTTCAGATCCAGATTACTCGCAGCATGTTTACGGTTGATGAAGGACTGTCGTCTACATAATGTATGCTATTTCGAAGGTCAACTTACATCTTTGCTGTTTCGCGAAGCAGGCCGTACATGACGCAGACGTGCCAGCTTACAATTTCAAGTTCTATCCTAGTGTCAGAAAGCGATGTCGATAAGCACTCTCGATGGCTTAAGATAGACGCCTCCTATCACGGTCACGGACCTCGACGGCAAGCGATGCAATATAGTATGCACTTCCTTTCACAATCAACGGCCTGAGACCCTGGATGCTGGAGTCAACAAGGAGCGCAAAGGCGTACAATTTTTTGAGTTCTTCTGTGGTAGCTTCGATGGCTGTATCAGCATCGCGCGGAGTCTTTGCCCTTACCCCTACAACACTAACACAGACGAACCATCCCCAAATGTTCCCTTCTGTACCCAATATTCCTGCTCTCCGTATCACCATCGTCCTGGCTTCTGTCGTCGCCTATGACGTGCACCTATTCCAAATCTAACACATGGATGACGAGTGACGCACGCCCTGAATGACCAGACCGCGCACGGATACACATGGCATGCGACGTTCCAAGCCTGTACGGCGAACAATACACAGGCGTTCACAAGAAGCATGTGTGGGTAAGCATGACAGGTGCATGGAGATAAGCAGATGGCAAGCGCATGGTGCATGGCTGGTGTCGTGCCCTCCAGAGAAGCCGACTGTGGACGTCTCCTCGGCACTGATGGAGCGGACGGCCTCCGCTGCCTTTCGGATATCGGAACGCGCTCTCGTGGTCTGCGCACGGTCCACTCTTGGGTACGGCCTGGAACGTCAGCCCGGATCTTTGCGTTACCAATCTATCGAATCCAAGAGACGAGTCGGAAGTAGACATCAACGAAGTAAACCATATCAAAACCATATTTATCATATTTATCATATCATATGAGGATAAAAACGGATAAGCATGAGGCATATACCGACTAGTGTCCCAAGATTGAAGAGACCAAAAAAAGAAGAACAACTCAGCACCAAACACAAAGCTACATCGGTTCAAGGTTGAACGGCTCGCTCAAACATCATCTCGTCAGGTCCCTATCCATCCCTTGAATTCTAGCGAACGCCTGCTTCCTCTGAAGATCCTTCATCACCTCCTGAGCCTCCATCGTTGCCTCATCGAGCCCCACATCCGTATCAACATCTGAGCAGTCATCAGCAATAGCGGCAAGCACATTAGGATACCCCGAGAAAGAGCGTGAGCGACGAAGACGTTGTTTGCGTGCTAAAGCTTGGGCTTGCTGCTCGGAAAGGACACGTGGAGGAGGCGAGATCGTGAGGCGTCTTTCAGAACGACGCGAGCGCTGGGTGAAGATGGAGGCCGAAGAGGACTTGAGCTTAAGAGACACGGATTTGGATGGCTTGAGAGCACGTGGGGACGAGATGATAACAGGTCGAGCAGAAGAGGGAAGAGAGATGTCTTTCTCCTTCTCCTTCTCTTTCGGGTCACGGTGGAGGATGTGGGAGACGGTACGTCGGATGGCACGCCAGCTGCGGCGTTTAGACTTGTTGGGGGTGAGGGGCGGAATGTCCTCTGCGTGTTCGAGTCCCGGAGAGGGTGAAGGAACCTCAATACCCGTTGCATCCGGTGCGAGCTGTGGTGTCTTGGATTTCTTCGGGAGAAAGGTATGCACAGTGCGAGAGAGAAAGGTGGTATTTGACGACTTGACTTCACTGCTAGCAGGGATCGCTTTAGGTGTGGTCAAACCTTCGTCTATCTTGTCTTCAGTGGACACGCATGGCGGCTCCGTATTCTGAGGTTTCGGAGTTGATTTGAAGGACATGTATAATGGATCATGGGTGGTACTGGTTGCAGGAGTCGAAACATCGGATGAATAGTGCGAGCTATCCGAGCCAAAGCCTGAGATAGTCAGACATTCACTAGCAATAGTGGGGCATTCGCTCGGTGCATAGGAGACTGGACGGGATCGTGAATAGACCCCTCTAAGAGAAGAAGGCGGGGAAGGCGGGGATTGGGATTCATCGTCGATGAAGCGAGGGCAGTTAATGAAGACAGCGGGACGATCCATGGGTGTAGAAAAATAGATCGTTGCAGGTTGGAAGAGATAGTTGGTGGAGGGCGGTTGCTTCGATGATTGGTGCAGTAGATTAATAGAGGGCACATGATTATTGAAGTCGATGATGTCCTTTATACGATAGGAACAAGCCAGGCTCAATCGAAATGGCCACTGTACTGATCATGATAATAGGTTGAGTGAGTGGCCAATGGTGGAGCTAGAACAGTGAGTGGGCTGGCCATGCGGGTAAATTGACCAACATTGTTCAACAGGGATGGACGTGTACACAATCAGATTTTGGGTCATATTAGGCCACCAACCTAAAAACAATGGAAAGGTGGCCAAGCATAATCTAAATGCCTCCCCTCTTTCCATCCGATCCGAGTTTGTGTCAACGACTGGATAAATCGTTGATCCACGGCTCGTGCCAGATATCCTAAGCCTCCTGACTCAGGGGTGTTAATTACATCGATCATCGTTCGACTTCTCCCCCTCTCTGAACAGTTCATTGTCCTCGTCTCGAGTGCTCCAGCCGGTTCCCTGTCAAGTTCTGTATAAGCTTCGTATGCTGACAATATGATCATGTAGTATGTACATCATTAAGGATAATTGGCAAGGTAGAGAGCAAGCAATGAATAATACGTGATTATTCTGCATATTTGTTGGAGGCTGAAGAGATCACTCCATCTTAATATAGGAAAGTGCGCGAGATGGAATCCATCAACCGAAGGTCTGATTATCAGCTTCCGGGCACGAATCCAGGAGTCAGGTCAGAATTTCAGACGCACAGAGAAAATTCTGAATACCCTCGGAAAAGTCGGGAGCTAGACGTGAAAGCAGAATTGCGCAGTTGGTCAACTTGAAGGCGGATTCGGATGAGTCGGGTGAAGGCGGAATTCGCCGAAAAAAAATTGATCTCCAACCCAACACTGAGACTCGTATCACTTGCAATTGAGTTCAATTCGCACTTGATGGTATGTTTCTTCTCGTTCAAACAACGAGCATAGTTAACCCTTGACAACAGCATCGTGCCTTGACAACACCGGAGCTCCTAGCTCGCATATTCATCAAATCTTATTCTAAGGTTTCTATGCGAATATTTCTTCAAGTTTTGGGCTGGGGTTGCACGGACTATTCTTTGGAGACAGCTGAGATCTCCACAAGATTTTCAAAGCCTCTTGAAGGCGCTCGCACCCTGGACTTTTGCTAATTCATTTGAAGTGACATAGCTTACGCTCGTCTTAATCCTTTTTTTCATTTACTAGCTTCCCTCTCGTGTGGACTGGCCACTTTTCCTAAGATTTCCGGCGAATGTCAATTTCATACGCTTGAGGGCAACTGCCCCATTAGCCTCTGTACTTGACTTCATTGCCCATACCCGACCCATTCTCGACGTGTTTCCAAAACTATTATCACTCGACTCCATTCTTGTCCAAAGCGTTCGGAATATACAACATTCGTGCATATTTCTCCATCTGGGTTGGAAGAAATGGACTATTGATTGTTCGCATCTGGGCTCTCCCGTCGAGCTTGTTATGAGTGTCATCCCTATTCCGCGACTGTCTGGCTTAGTCTATCTGGAGCTTATAGCTGATCAACTGCATAATTTGTCTGCAACTCTTGCTGCCCTTCAAGAGTTGCCATGCCTAGCAACTGTTGTTCTCCCTCGTAATTGAAACGAACAACAAAGGTCCTGAGAGCCGAGAATGCGGAGGAGATCACGCTACACTTTCGGCCCTCAGACGTGATGCCTTTCCATGGCTTACAAGGCTCACCATCTCAGGTTGTCCCCGTCAGATCACCGAACTTTTGGAAGACGATTATTTCCCAGTTCATATTCAATCACTCACTATTGAAACTATTCAATGTAATGATGGCCATTTCACCAAGCCTTACGAGAAGATCGCAGAGAGATGTAGGGAAATCACCGACTTTGTGCTCTACGGAGTCGTGGACATCGAGGAGCCCATATATACCAAGTTGAAGATTTTCCTCTCCCACAATCTCACGCGGTTGGTTGTCCAAAGCTGTTATTTCCTAATGTACAAAGCCAAGGAAATAGAGGAACTGGCTCACTCCCTTCCAATGATCACAATCCTTGATCTTCCCCTGACTTCAACTAGTTCGCTCCAGCGTGGAACCTTCTCTCTACAACACCTCCTAATTTTCGCCCGACATTGTCCTAAGCTTATCTATCTCGGGACCTGGGTAGACACTTCACGGTCTTACGAAGTTTCGGATGATGCAATGCCATTCGAGGCTCTACAGGCACTTAATGTTGGAACATCGCCATTGGAGTCCGGAAACGTCGAAGGTACTGCGATCTTCCTGGCACAGGCTCTGCCATGGTTCTGCGAGGTGCAGACATTGACGAAGGAAGACGTTGCGGATCATAACCATTGGACCCTTTTCCGCCGTTCACTTTCAGGCTTAAGGACCGTCATGCGGATTGCAGATCGCCGTGCGCGGGCTAGGTTGACCATTGCTGCCTCGTCAGCGACCTCTTCAGGTGAGTCAATGATTACTTTGAATGTACTAGCTCCGGTCATTCAAATTTTTCAGTTATCAAACGAGATTCAGAGATTATCGAGCTCAAGAAAGAATCATGTGCATGAGGAGGAACCTCCGTAATTACCCATGTGTTTTTCTTATCCCGGATTGAAGCGATGAATTATTGATTTGCATATTTTGAGCTAATAGCTCGTCAGATAAACAATTCATCTGCCTTCTTGGTCCCTCTTTTGGAGTTCCCATGCCCAGAGGCTATCGTCCATCGTTTCTCACTACTACGTCTCAATCCCTCCGAGAAAACAAAAGCGATAATCAAGGCCCTTGTCGCCAACAATGCTTCCAAAAACACTCATCACCGTCTCTCAGGCATGGCGCATCCTTAGTGCTCAATATCTTAGGCTACTAGCCACATCAGATTATCAAACTCATGGACAACCGATTTTTCCGGTTCGTATATTATTAAACCGCTAGCTGTTGAAATTATTGAATATAACGATGACTCCTTTTCACAGTTGTATAAATAATACATCACCAACGTGACGATTTCTCAAATAATGGATTCTGACAATTACGCAGAACGTCAAGGCTTGTCTTCCTACGTCGCTCCGTTCTGAGGACTCTAATGCGAGTTTCAGGTCGGTATGCGCGGGCTCAGCTGTCCGCGGAAGCTCGTTAGCGATTTCAATATGTCGACAAATTTTTGCGATGCGGTTCTTATCTTATTCTGGCGTATTGTTCACAGGCTTAGAAGATTGAGTCATTGATGCAGAGACCTGACTGGCTGATAAGTAGTGAATTGAAAAGACCCTCAACTCGGGACTTGTTATGGGCAGCTTGAATCAGGAGTTCGGCGAGAAGGTTTATTATGGAAGCACCTAAAGACCATGTTCTCGTCGCTTTGGTTTTTTTTCACGTTCCACATTTGGATGCTTACACAATTGTGTGATGGAATCAGCTCACGGGTTTTGAAAAACCCTTGGCAACGTGTGAATATCGGTTGTACAAAACCACCATCATATGCCCTTCGAGTCGCTTCCTCAAGATATCATTTTCCTTATCGTCGATGAACTCAAAGATGACGTCGACACTATCCAAAACTTTTGCCTCGTTTGCCGTGCTTCGGTCGTACCATCCCAAAAACGCATCTTTTCCTCGATCACGCTCGTGACCCCGTTACTGATCATGAGAACCCGTAAACCATTGCACGGCAGGCCCACAGAGCATCCATCCGAGGGACTCTACCACTCTTTCCTGCTAAATCCAGAACTCGTGTCTTATATCAGGGAATTGACGGTCATCTACCTCGGCGCAACATTTGATTTCTTCTCGACGTTGTTGGAGCTTCTTCGTGCCGGAGCGAAGGCGCTTCGCCATGTGTCCATACATGTGTCTATCCCGGATATGAGGACTCCAAGAACGGCGGTGCTTCTTTCGCTCGCCTGTCTGCCGCAACTGCGTTCTTTGGATATCAACGTCAGGGGCAGCTGTGCGTGTCCTTTTCCGCTCGACTTTCTCGTTACAGTGGCGCCTAGTATACGATGTTTGGCGATTCTGTCTCCGTCTTCGTGCGACCATCAAGAGCTGCCAGATCCTATATCATTCCAACTTGTGGAAGACGTGGAGATCGAGGCTCCTCGGCCTCTACATGTCATAGACCTACAAGGGATCCATATCGATATAGCGACGAGATATTTTTCAAGTGATCATGCTGGTTTTCATTTGATGCAACTTCGTTGTGTCGTTTTGCGCGGGATGATCAGCCCGGGCACATCGAGCAATCTCTCGAAGTTGCTCAAAGAGGCTTCTAAGACTTTGAACATCATTGCCTGGCTTGACCCACAGACAGATAGTGAGGTAAGGGTATCTACAACTTGTTTCACCCAAGGGCTGAAAAATGCATTCTATCAAGGTTCCCAACCTTCGATCCTTCCCGCATCTGCACACAGCAGTCATCTCAACATCGATTACTTCACGCTCGTGCCTCCCTCGCTTCCTGGAGGCCCTCCCAAATACTCTGGAGCGCATAGTTCTTTTCATAAGACACACAGGGCCATTCCATGGCCTCATGATACATCAGTTATCGCGTCTAGTTAGAGAGTTGTACTCACATTTCGAGAGACAGGGTAATTTCCCGCATATCAGTGTGCATGAGGATATCCATTGCGCAGGGTACGTTGACCGGAGAGGTCGGACTGGGGATCAGCTCGTGAAGAGATCCCTTTCCGTGCTAGGAAGTTTGGAGAAGCTTGATTTGGATGCGAATGGAAGCGAGGAGGATGCCGAGAGATATATCCAGTTACTAAAACGAGCCGATTATCGAGATGTGCAGTGATGAATTGGGATGATTAGGAGGGAGATGGATACTACAAAATTATTCTGCGTTTACTAGCATTACTTTCGCTGTGACATTGTTGTCCTATTCGAAGTTTGACGGTATTGAAAAACGAAAATCTCAACGGCCTCATTAGAAATGGGTACTTCTTCCTATCTTAATCCTGACCAGAAGTCAAGGCCACATTATGATCTAATTTCTTACCCTTTTGCTTTATGTGTGCACGTAGACTTATGGTAGTGTAGACAGACTATGAGAAGCTGCTTGCGAAGATGACGAAGCTTGCGGAAAATCGAAGGAAACGTTATTATTAACAAAGGCTATGCTAAATCAGCGACAGCGCCCTTGAGAGCAGAAGCATTCGATGGCCAAAATGCGTCCTTTTCCAACTCAAAAGGTGACCTGGGACTTCAATAGCCCAGATCTGGCTCCAGATATATAGCAGGTGTCCCCTTGGCGGCCAGAAGTTGAGAGGTTGACTGGATTCACGGGCGTCTTTCGCCACGAGTAGAACGGACCTCGGGTGGTCTTGCGCATTGGTTAGAACTGCTGTAAGCCCAAGTTGACTCTCATTTGTCCGCAGCTTTGGCTCATC
>JAGGAR010016211.1:0-13799 GCA_017657315.1 Termitomyces sp. K1Ag
ACATGTCCAAAAATGGCCAAACCTCCGGAAATGATCAAGTCCAAGTTATGCACTGAGCAGGAGTGAGGCTGGAGAGCTAAGAGTCAGGTATGAGGGCCTCATCTAGCTGAGGAGTAAGAATAAATTGAGAGAAGAGAGGGGGAGTGAAAGGTGTAGAATGGGGATGGTCTGGGAACAGCTGGGAACAGCTGAGACTGTGACCTGGGACTGACTCAGAACTGCCTGGGAGTAGCTGGGATTGCCTGGGAATAGCTGTGATCACCTGGGGATGGCTGGAGAGGCTTGAAAAGGCTACTCCTCTGACAATAGTGGATGTATAATTTGTCAAGTTTTGAAAAGAACAAGTGAGTTCTGGATACAATGATGTTGACATGCTGTTCTCCATATTGGAGTATGTATACTTTGTCCATGGCATCATCTTCATTATAATAGCCTGATTGGTCCAAAGGCCTCTGAATCTCAACCATACTGAAGTCTGACTTAAGCATGGTCATAAGTACATGAGCCTTGTATCCTTTATTAACATAAAGGTTGATGTCATTGGGAACAGTGAGCAATGCAGTGAAGCCTGATATTATGCTGTTGCTGATTGTCATGAGATTGAGAAATGTCACTAGGTCCAACTTGACTGAGTGAAGGATATCCTCCACAGTAGCATGCATGTTGTATTGTCTGAGGAGGCAGAATGACTTGCATGTATCCGTGACCATGGCCAGGTCACTAATATTGAAGTATACACAAATTTCCCAAAAAATCTGGGGCCCCAGTAGACCAAAAGAACCTGTCATCTGTTAGGCCAGCAACCAAGTAAATTGCTTAGTAGACTTACTCAGGCTTTTCTTCTAAATAGCATGACAGAGAAACCAGTCTGCCTTCTGTCAAACTGTCATGTCACTGACTGGGATAGTAGATATCATCATGTCATCCAACACACTCGAGAGGTCTCCTATGTATAGTTGGCAACTGTGATTGAAAATTTCAATTGGTGGTCTCTGCTCTGATCATTTGTCAAGATGGTTAAATATGGTTCTAGCAACCATATGATTCCTACATAACATATTCACAAGTGCATTGACGCTTTGCCTGTATGCAGCATTAGACAATCTAAATCCATGCACTGATTTCCATACACACAGTGTGTGGCTCATTGATCCACATGTGAATCTTGCCATGGCAAATCATGTGATTCCTACCATAGAATGGATCAGACTCCAATGGATTTATTTTTACCCTCTTTCATGAAACTAGCCTGCCTCTGCAATGTTTGAGGAAGCAAGTTTGACCCCTCTGTATTTTTCCAATGGTAATCTCATCATCAAGACTGTCTTTATCTTGCATACAATCCAAGTCCATCAGAGTGTGATGTGCTATGGATCTTCTGTATTTGCAGACATATGGGACAAATGACTGTCAGAAGCAAGAATTTGTGCTATGATAGTACTTGATGACAGCAAAGAAGATATAATCAGGTTCACATGCGCAATATACAACATTAACAGGTGAGATGCCCCAGGACCTTGATGGAACAATGTACTGAAGTTGGGCCCAGTGACTATGCTGGACCAGGTCCCATCAGCATGCAGAGTTTGTTGTCCATTTTACATATGGCACAATGTTACAGGCACACCACATTGTTTGTGGACATGAAGGTGAAACTCAATGCTGAATTCCCCTCACACTTAATATCATGGGATAAAGCTTTGGCCCATGGAGTCAACTTGGTCTGTCAAGGGAGTGATAATGAATTTTGATTGGTTGACTTAGCAAGAAACTGTGGATTAGTAACAATCCTTCTCGCTCTATTCTATAAAATTATAGCTTTGTACAATGTGGTGAGTTTGCTATTAATTTCAATAATGTCACCTCACCACATGCAGTTTGAAATATGCCATGGGTCACACAAAGTGATGGAACATTATCAATCCTTGCTGCACCAGACCAGTTATGATGTTTCACTGCAAAGGAAAGACTGACTCAAGATGAGGTGAATATGACATTGTCCTGGGTACATAATGGTATCATCCCAACAGAGGCATGCATGTCCCAAACAAAATGTGATACTATACAACTCAATTTTGGGAATACCATGTGGCATGACACATGTGGCACACTGTTAGTGTTAGGGCAGTGGGACACACACTCATGGACAGGTATGCTGTGTGAGCAATGTGAACCTGTTGTGAGAACCACACACAACAAAGGATGAGAAGTTATATGGGCTCAGTTACCACACTATTTTGGCCTGGATAGCTGGCAGAATCTGAGAAGGAAGCAAAGCAGGCAGCCAGTTAGTTCCTAATAATTGCCATTGAACCAAGCTTATTGTTCTCTGAGGAGGTTCCTCTTCCCCTCATACATTACCATAAGATGTGAAAGACAGTCAGGCACTCAACACCATTCTTCCCATGACCTTTATCTCAATGAAGCCTGATCTGAGTGCAGCCAATACCAATAATGAATGGTGTATAAGAAACAACAGATATCCCTCTCTGAATCTATATGATTGTACCCCTGCTTAAAAAGCAAACAGTCTCCCATCAAGCATCACATTATTAGAATGCTAAAAAAGCGAACACCATATTCTTTCAACCTAAGGGATACAGAATGGCACTCAAAACCAATGTGTGACACTCAGCCTGATGATGTAAAAATTGAGATCATGACATAATATAAACAAACACTTGTTGAACTCTGACTATCACAATGACTGCTATCAGTCACCTGCCCCCAGAGCTCCTAGCATATACTCTGCAATTTGTAGATGTTATAAAGCACCCATGGTATTATGGTGGGACTCCTTGTATCATGTCAATAAGACTGGTGTGCAAATGGTGGAAGAAGGTGATCCAGGATGCTTCCCACCTGTGAACAACTACAACAGTGAACATTTATATGCTCCAGTACTACTGTATCCTTTTCAGAATGTCTAGATGCCAGAAGCTTACTGTGTACCTGAATCTGGAAGGGTTCGGGCACAGAGACAAGAAGGATATTGTCACAGAAGCCTTTGATGAGGGCTATCAGATGAAAAGACTCATAATTTGCATAAGAAACCCACTTCTCCTCACAGAGCATAACATTCCATGGTATAAACAAATCCAAATGTTGAACTTGACAAACCTGGAAGTACATGGCATCTCATCATTGAGTCACAGACACATTTGCTGAAAATGGCATATGCCCAAACTACACAGTATGAAGTTTAGGGGCTGCTTCCAATGTGCCCCTCTAGCCATGTTAACACTGCAGTTAGATCTGGGGAATGTGGAGCCAACATGGAATGCTGTATCTTGTTTGCTGCAGTCCTGCCCATTGTTGTCATGCTTGTCTTTTCATATCAAACAATTTGAATAAAATGGAAGTGAAGAAGCAGGACTTGTGGAGACAAATGACAGTATCACCTTTTTGGAGGTACACCTCAATGCAGAAGGTGGACTATAGTGGCAACAAACTGCTTGGAAATCCATAGTTATGAATAGTCTGGAACACCTGACAATAAAAGCAGAAGCTTGTTTGACAGTTGACTACACTCAAATGGGGTCCCCACAAATGCCATGTCTTCAGAAGTTAGTCTTACAGGACTGTTCCTTGTCAAGTGAGGATGCTCAATGACTATAGTTCCTAGTTTCAGTCAAAGAAGTGGTACTGGTGAATACAAGACATATGAACTTGTGGCATATTGACCAGGAATCGGTATTTGCACATTGGCCAATATTACAAACAATTGTACTATGGCAATCACCCATTGGAATAGATAATATGCTGTCAACCCTGGAGTTGAACATTCAATGTGGTAGGATTGCATTGCTTGCTGTAAGACACAACTCTTCAGAAGGTGAAGGAGCCTGCATCTTGGATGGGAGGGTTGACACAATCAAAAAAGTGTACACCGAGGAAATTAAACATAATTCATTCACACATCTCTTTCCTTAGCTCGTGTCTTTTATGTCTGCCTGATAGCATATGCTGCATTCTGTCTATATATATTAATAGTGGAGAGTGAAAACAAAAAGGCAGTAGCATTAAAATAGGCAAAGACTATGACACCAGAATGAGAAAGGTTAGCTGCTATATGAACGTAAAGGCTATGGGCTACACCAATGTTGCCAGGTAGTTGGTAATGAAGCTATTAAGGAGAGTACCCCAATGGACAGTGTTTAGTTGTCAGGCACCTGATCTAAAAGATCTTCAACCTGTCATTGAGCATGTCAAAAATGCTCCTCTAATTCCTGAATATGGATGGCAAACATTGGTCTGGCATCTACTGCTGTAATTGCATATAGCATCTTTGCCATGGACAGAGAGGTACCAATGGTGTTGTATAGAACCTTAGCTTGGCTAAGGTCATGTTGGACTGAAGCTAGAATGAAGCTTTGAACCAAAGAGTTGGTGAGTTTTTCATGATGCTGGTTCATGGATCTGAAAATGCCTGTGCAGCTATTGGTAACCTCATGTATGTGTTGAGTCATAGCAATTTGGTGTGTTCATATGTCATTAAGTATAGCAAACATCAGCAGGAATTCCTGCCTGTTGTTTATTGTGGAAGTGTTAGATATACCATTGGAGTTGATATTGTAAAGGTAGTCAGGTTTGCTTAGACAAAAGTAGCTGCTTGACAGGTTGTCAAATACAGTGAGAGGGGCAGAAAGGAATCAGGTAGTGGTTTCAGGGGCCCTCAGCTTTGCAATGTATATCATCACTCCCAATGCCAGTTGGCTTCCTACCAGCGCACCCTCACCAGATACTTGATTGATGTGTTTGTTGATCAAACCTTGCACCACAGAAAAAGACCCAATGTTGGTGACAGCCAGTCTGTATTCCGGTTGTACATATCAGAGGAGAGACAGATAGTAAAAATGACCACCAAGTAGAGGAGGTCTGAGTTCCATATCCTGAACTGCCCAGCCGTCAAGGAAGGTGTATGTAATACATTTGGCATTGTATATGATGCCATCATTCTGAACAACCCATTGATGTTCCTCTAAGACCTGGTCAAGCATAGATTTAAGGCCTTGAGGGTCTTCTTCATCCTCTAAATAAGGAAAGAGGACTTGGCAAGTTTTGTTGTCACCACTGCTAACCTGCCAATGGGCATATAGACAGTCACCAAAACCATCAAGGCAATGACATAGCATTTCCAATATATCTGGCTGGGGATAAGCCTTCAAGGGATCAAAAAGAGAGATATATGCATAGTTGATGCAACCTCCACAAGCTGCAGAAGGAGGTAAAGCATATTCAAGCAAAGGCAGTTGTACCCCTTGATCCCAGAAACAATAGATGACTAGCATGAGGTCTTTGAGGGCTGAACACAGAGTATGGTGGTCAAGGCCAGATACAATCAACTCAACTCCACAATAGGAGTGCATGTGTTTGTTGTAGGTGAGGGGTGTATCAAATGAAATGTCATCAGAAACAGGGAGTGGTCTGTAGGGTCCAGGGTCAAATCCAATACTCATATTATTAGGGAGAAAGTGGTGAGTAGATTTGGTGGAAACTGGCAAACAGGAAGTTGTAAGCAATGGTAAAGTAGGGGTGAAAATTTGAAATGTCTAAGACTACCACATGAATGCCATGGCAACTCATTCACATGCTGCAGACCGGCAGCATACTGTTGAATAAAGAACATTAAGACAGAGGCAATCAGAATTGATGTGGGCATCCTATACAAACTACCCTATGGCCAAATTTGCCAGTATCTGCTCTAGTTTGATGAAACAGAAGCTTCTTGTTTGTATTGGAACCAGAAACTTCCTGAATTGTGTGGCTCTTGCCACATAAAAGGACAACTGAAGCATTTTTGGCAATTGTGATGCTGGAAACTGTGACTGGATTTCAGAGAGCAATGAGTGTCCATGTTCAAGGGCAGCCATATAACATTGTATCCTTGATTCTGATATTTTCTCCACAGCTTGTTTGTTTCCTTGTTTGTAAATTGCCAAGCATAGACATCGCTGCCCATGCTGAGGAATTGGCAGATCAAACAAGGATAGGCACAGAAAATACATGTAGGAGTTATGCAGTTCATAGTTGCTGTAGAGTGAGATTCAAATATAGGTCTCATCAGAGTGGAGTCTAATTCAATGACATGAACAAGATGATGACCATGCTGGAAGGTGTGCACAGTTGTAACACTTCTATGGAGATGGTGATAGCAGCTCATCCAAATATCTGGCTTGAGTTCCATATGAAATTCTGCCTGAAGAAGGGAGAGTAGGAAATTTGCTTTTATGCCTTTCAAAATGCAAATTTTGACATTGTTGGTATTGAACGTGTAGGGATTGATTGCCAACAATTATGCTGTCAGTTGCTGAGAGTAACTCCAAAAACAGATCCAGATCCAAGTCAAGCTTTTTTTCAAGAGTGCTGTAGACAATGTGCTGTATGTTTCATGTAATGATGATGTGGAATATTCTGCTGGATGTCACCAGCATGACCAATTCAGTGAGGGCCATGTAGTGTAAAAACTGGGTCAGCAGTTTCAGAGGCAGGATAGCAAAAGTCCCTGTCATAACTCAGTTGCTGTAATTGCTCAGTGGAATAGCAATTTTAGATTCATTCATGACTGCACTTGCAATGTTCCTGTGAACCATATGGAGTACTACTCATTCCCATCAGAAACAATACAGGAGCATGATCAACAACATGTCTCACTTAATGGATAAAAATTACTGATCTTGTGTGGGTTTTGCTTGGCGCTTTTGATTATCATTCAGTTAGTAAACAGAGTGAAGAACTTATGGGTCAGCTGCTTCAAATGAAAGCACAACAACAGTCTGAAAACAAATAATACCCATCACAGCAGGACCAGTGATGCTTTGTTCTATGTATGGCCATTACAGGCTACAGGTCTTCCAAAAATCCTTCTGACATGAAATGTGCAGGTCAGATAAGATATCACCAAACATTATCTGGCTTATGGTAATGGGGCCAATGACTTTAAAGAACATTATGTACATGGATAGACTATGACAACCTCAATTGCTTGAACATCATAAACTGTCCAGATACTTTCTCACCTGTTACTGACAAAAAACAGGTTCATTCTGAATTAAACTCAGAAACTGCAAAGGAGAGGTCACAGGATTTGTATTGTTTTACTGATTGCAATTACGTGTTATCTGAAGTAGGGAGCAAACAACATTCCATCAACCTATTTTATGTCAGCATTGGACGTACTAGCAGTCACAAAAAATACGGTACCACATTAAAAGCTGTTGAATGTAACAAAAGTCCTCATTTTCAACTTTGAGGGGTTCCCCTCAAGTAGAGTGCTTGATGACAAGTATTCTCCTACATATTTGATGTCTTATCAAGTGCTGAACACATTTATTGACTGGTAAGTCATCCATTTGTTCTTCAAAGTAGAAAGTGAATTGATGTTCAAGGTCATTTCCCATCCATGAGCATTGCGCAATCATTAGTCGATGGACAGTTAAATCTTGAATCCAGACATGGGATAAGTCAATTCTCATCCAAAGGTCAACAGCCAAATCATTGATAGTGAAGGGAGGTAATGTTCTATGGTCAAATGGTATCAGAACCTTCAGCACAAACTGAGGAACATTCTCTGGAAGCAGAAAGGCAGTCGTGAATTTTGAATATCTCTAGAAGTTTTGATTGTATAACATTCAACAATCTGGCAAGCCACTTACAGGACAAATGCAACAACAAATGTATTCACAATGCAATTGACAGAGTCCATGATGGCATGAGTATAATTCTGCAAATGTCTAAGACAATTTTCACACACCTTGTTATCCACCTCAATATGTTCAAGGCACTAAGTTTACTGGAGATTTGTTCCAAACTCCTCTTCCACCTTGACATTACAGAGATGAAGGCATGCAGTGTCTTGAACAATGGTTGGAAAAGACTCATGCAAACCTGGATGCCTGAAAATTTGAACCTGATTGTACCAAAGGGTCACAGCAACATGTTACTTACACACTTGCAGAAGAATGAATGGCAGTTTACATCTCTCAAAATATCAGGAATATACATCGACACAGTACATGCATATACTGCATGTTTGATTCAAGGCAAGATCCCTTGTATTCTAAACTTCAAGTTGACATCCAAAACCAATATCATTATGAGCAACAGGATCTTTTCTTTCTATCCTTGCCTGATGCAGTCTCATTACACATTGACGTCCACTGATCCTACACCAGATGTTCTTGGGAGTGTGGAGGTATTGGCAGAAGAGTGGTTGGGCTGAGAGGTGTAATGACTGTCACTTGAGACAAAGGGCAAGAAGCCACCAACTGGGGGCAGTCTCATATTGTATGGAAAACAGGATTAGAATTTGTGAATGTTATATGTCTCTTGTACAGCTTCTCCAATAATTAGCAAAGATCTGCAGTCATACAAATGACTTTTCATATGCACCCATTGGATAGGATTCATAAATTTGCATATGGTAAATGATGAAGCCTGTTTAGGTGTGCCCATAGCTTGGACTGTTGACACCATGAGCATAGTGGGATCAGCAAATGTCAAAGAGGTGCACATTGAACTACTTGGCCCTCCAACTCACAAATCCCCTGGTGTAAAACCTAGTCAAACAGGGCATCAGTAGTAAGGAACCCTGAAGTACCCTTCAGGTCTGCATCTTGCAAGTAGCCTGCTGAGGTCAGTAAAACGCAGATTATGCAAGTCAGCCCCTAAGTTGCAGGCAACAGGCCAAGGATGCATAGGACACAACGTAGAGCAAACTCAAGTGGGAACAAGGCTGCGGCCCACCGAGTACCTGATGTCATGTGGATGATTGAAAGCCTGATGCATCTGGTCAAAGACGAGTACCAGGCAGGCAGTGATAACAGGTTGAATTATGCCAATATTGACAAGATACTCATATGTAACAAAGGCATTTCAAAGTACAAATGCAAACCATTGCAGAGCATAATAGACCAAATATTGTACATTACGTTGAACTAAATAGACATACATAGCTTTTCTACATTACAACATAATACATTGACTTAACAGAAATTGAATATAAACTAAGAATAGAAGCTGTAAATGTGGAATCAATAATGACACCATCAACCATGATGCTCTGTTCGACTACAGCCTCCTTATTTCCCCAACTTTGACCCTCCCCAATATCACATCCTAGGGTCAAAGGATCCTTTGTTGCTCTTCATATATATAGAGAACCTACGTACCAGTCACCTTCAGTCAATTATATTGGTCTGAGGGTGAGCTCTAATACCTTACTTACATTCTTAGAATACATTTACTGATGTCATGCCATAGACTACTTACAGACTATTGTATTAGGTACAACTGACTCTGAGTCAATTATATTGGTCTGGAGGACTACTTACAGACTATTGTATTTGGGTTCTAACAGGTTATGGGACTTTGCTGCTGTACACTCTGAAGTGACGACATTAAGAACCCTCATTGTTCTACTACTTCCTCTCTTCACACCTTCACACTCGTGGACCCTGAGTCCGATCAATCATCTTATCAGTGTGTCTTTTTGTGCCCATGCGTAACTATCACATCACTTTGTATTCTTTGTACATTCGCGCCATGGGATCTGTCTCCTCACCTACTACTACTATGTTGCCAACCGACGCTGCCTACCCACGTATCTGTCCTGCCAAACTCAATGCCCACTGGCCAGCCTCAGAGCCCCTATTCGACCACATGACGAGCGAGTTCACAAAGTGGTCCACCAAACTTGAAATATTCCTGCAACAAAGCAGCCTAGACTGATATATTTTTGCGCCCAAGAAGAAGCCTGAATGGCTGATCCCCCCACCTGATCCAATCAAAGAGCCTGTTGCGTACTCCAACTGGGTGTCCAACAATGACCTTATAATTGGCATTATCTGTGCCGCAGTATCTGAAGCTGAGCAGGAAGGTCTTGTGACAGACGGGACCACCAAGGAGTGCTACGATGCCTTGAAGGCAAGGGCATGCTGTGAAGGACCCGTAAAACAGGTTGCTCTCATTTGCAAGGCTCTCTTGACATACGCTGCCGTCTCTGAACCCCTTGACACCACCTCCAGGAAGATCTGTGAACTGGTTGATCGTGCCTTTGCAATCGGCAAAATCAATTGGGACCTACTCAAATGCATCGCGCTACTTAACTTGATCAACGACAAATCCTTTGAGTCAGTCCAAACTCAGATATCCCGTGGCCTTGCAGACTCAACCGTGGAAAAGACGTATAAGTCAACCAATATCCGCAAGCTCTTCCAGACAATCAATAGCCTGGCCATGCTCTCAAAGGTCTCTGACACTAGCCTCATTGCGAAGGACCCCAAGAGGGCCAGTCACAACCATGCCCTGGACAACTCTGCTGTGGTGTCTGCTTCAGTCTAGGCCTTCCCTGTCACGGTCACACCAAGGAATGGTGCGTCAAGCCAGGAGGAGGCATGGTTGGCAAGACCATCGAGGGATCTGTAGCTGCATGGAAAGCCACGCGAGGAGGAGGGAAGTCAGCCGGTGGAAATGCAAAGACAGGAGGAGCCTCAGGCAGTGGTACCATAAAGAATGGGATTGCAGTGAAAGGGCTAGATGGTCAGGCCTATATAGTCAACATGTCCTACTTGCAGAAGATCCAGCTCAGGCCAGGCAATACAGACACACCAAAGCCTGCAGAATTTGCAGGGATCACCTCTCCTGCAGCGAACTCTACAGACTTCTTCAAGTACCAGGGATTTATGGTTACCGACTCCGATGACGACTCCATTAATGTTGACGACAAACCCAGGGCCACTGTTGATTGGACAACTCACGTAATCCCATACTGTGAGACGATCTTGGCAACAACTGTAATTGCACCCCTCAATCAACATGAAAGCACTTCACTTGTCTCGCTCACTGAAAAACCCTTCTATGTCAACTCTGGCGCAACGGTACACATTTCCCCCTGCCAAAGGTGTTGGGGGATTGTCTATCCAGGCCATAGAGATCAGACAAATCTGCATACACGTCCAGAATTGAGCCAAAATAGTGCTGGAAAATGCGCTCTACATCCCCAACTCCACTGTCTGACTCATCTCTATATCTGCCCTGGCCATCCGCCCATTGAATGCTTTGGTCACTTTCAGCTGCACTGGTGTTACCATCTTGGATGGCGTGAGTGGTGTTCTTCTTGCCTCAGGACCACTTATCCCTGGCTGTTGTCTGTATACCTTGAACTTACAATCTGCACTTGCTGAACATGCCCTCACTGCACAGTACCCTGTTAATCTCGATACCTGGCACTGGTGCTTGGGACATGCCAATTACCAAGTAGTTGCCACCATGGCACGTGCCGGTTTACTCCCAGGTATGCCATTCGCATCCCTCCTTGCACAACCAAAATGTGACATCTGTATTCTCAGAAAACAGACAAAAACATTGGTGCCCAAAGTGCAGGAGGAAGGGCATAGAGCAACAGAGAAGCTGGGGATTGTGTGGATAGATCTTGCTGGGCCTATGCATGTACAGTCACATACCGGAAACAAATATGTAATGGATCTTGTTGACGATTACACCAATATGCCATGGTCCATTCCACTTCAATCTAAAAGTGATGCGTTTCAAGCACTACAGGCCCAGGAGAAAGCTTGTGAACTTGAGACTGGGAAACAAATAGGCATTTATCGCACGGGGCATGATGGAGAGCTCAAAAAACCACGAGATGCAAAAATAGCTGGAGGCGATAGGCTCCCGACGTGAGTTCGATGCTCCCTACACATCAGAACACATGGGGTGAGTTGAGCATATGCACAGGACACTCCTGGGAAAGGCAAGAACTATGAGGCTAGCAGCAAAATGCGCTGACAATCTGTGGGACAAGTTCTATCTGACAGCTGCGCATTTACATGCAAAAACTGCAACAAAATCGCTTCATGGGAAAACACTGTTTGAATTGTGGTATGGGCACACACCAGACTACTTATATATGCGCGAGATTGGCTGTAAAGCTTTTGTCCTTATACAAAATGTGCACAACCTGAAACTCAATGCCAGAGGAATCGAATGTGTGCTGATAGGTTACGGTGCAAACTCAAAAACATATCGATGCTATGATCTGAGAACCAGAAAGATCTACAAATCCTACCATGTACGCTTCCTTGAGCACCATGACAGACATCTGGTCTCAACTGAATTAGGTACTGGTTCAGCTCAGAAAACTGGGGAACCCACATCAATTAACCAGATTAAGGAATTGTCCTCAGTAGCACCATTCCCCATGAATGACGATGATGATGATACACCAATACACCCACTTCATACTGCACCACAAGAACCTGAAGCACAGCCGAACAACGAAGAACCAGTGGGGCCTCATCAATCCAGCCATGTCCCTATTCCAATGGCTAGAGCAAGTCCAGATAACCCTCCAATGACTCATGTTGAACATGCTGTGTTAGAATCACATGAGTCAGGCAACAGACCCAGAGCAGCCAGAGCCAAGAAACACCGGAATGTAGCCACGGGTCAGAGTTCAACTCAGACAATCAACCATGGAACGGCTCCCCCATTAGACAGTCAGAATGAGCCACAAATCTCAGAAGGAAATGTGCATGCTGACAACATTTCTAACCTGGCAAATGTTGTGACTCTAGATGACATTGAACACCTTCTCTTGGTGGCAGAATTCTTAGGTGACCCTATATCCATTGAATTAAACAACGAACCACGTACTTGGAAGGAGGCCAAAAACTCTCCAGATGCCAAGCACTGGGAGGATGCTTACAGAGATGAACTCAAATCTCTCAAAGAGATGGGTGTGTATAAACTAGTACCATGTGAGGACGTGCCAATTGGACAAAAGGTGCGAAAGGGGTGACCAGTCTTTAAAATCAAGCGCGACAAGAACGGCAGGGCTGTCCGATTCAAAGTTTGACTGGTCTTCAAAGGATATGAACAAATATATGAAAAAGACTATATGAAGACAACCTCTCCGACAGCGCACATGGAATTATGGCAAATCCTGCTCCATCTCACAGCAACAAAGGGCTGGGACGCTACTCAAATCAACGTAAAAATGGCATCTCTTTATGGCTTACTCCCAGATGATGAAGTGCAGTACATGCAGCAACCGGAGGGATTTGAAGAACCTGGAAAGGAGAGCTGGGTCTGGTGCTTAGTTTGTGGCCTTTATGGTATGAAGCAAGCAGGTCATATATGGAACCACACAGGGAACAACAATATGCTTGCCTGGGGATTCACCCATCTTGTGTGCAAATCCTGTGTCTACTACCATAAGTCACACACAGGAACAATCATAGCAGCTCTGCACATTGACGATTTCTTGTCTATTGCGACCGATAAAGCTGAAAATGATTGATTCAAGGATTAGCTCCCCAAAGTATGGACAATATTCGACCTTGGTGTGCTGAAATTCGTCATAGGAATAGCAGTCAAGTAGGATCATGAGAATTCCCTGGTGAGATTATCCCAGATGGCACTGATTGACAGGATCATATCTCAGTTTGGCCAGAAGGACGCCGCCCCCTTGTCACTCCCCATGGACCGTCTGAAACTTCATAGAGTGGACTGTTCATCCCTATCCAAAGAAGAGCTTTCAACTTTACAGCAGACACCCTATCTGTAAGGGTGACCTCTGGAGGCTATGGCTCAATCACACAGCTGGCAGAGGGAGATCCAAAGTATATTCAGTACAGTACAGTGTCTACAAGCATAACTACACACCTGGCAGAAGGAGATCCAAAGAGAACAAGTCTGGGGATTCCCTATGCCAGTGTAACGCTTCAGAGGCTTCAGAAGCATGAGAACCAACTATACAGTCCGCTGAAGCCACCCTGACACCATATCTGGAATAT
>JAGGAR010016212.1:0-13757 GCA_017657315.1 Termitomyces sp. K1Ag
CTACCAGATCAGAGAAATATTGGTGATGCACATTGTTCACAATCAGATGAGTGTCATATCAGGCAGCCAGGCACAGATTGCCTAGGCTGAGAACTTTGTGGAATTTTGGGATGGAATGTCAAGGCTTAGGCCAAAGCTTTCAGATCATGGACTTAAGCTTTCTATGCCAACCAATGGAACCGGAAGTCTGTCCAGCCAGTTGTGGTGCAATGATTTGACCACCAGGTAATCCAGAAACCTAGGCCGGTACATCAGGCAAGTATTCTAGAATATCAGGCATGCCAAGGTGACCTCCTAGAGACCAGAATAGACAAACCCTCAACCCAGAGCACATGGACAATGAGGTGCCTGACAAGATATTGCCAATTGGGGTACAAACCCTTGACCCAGAGACAGATTAATTAGACAGCCACCATATAGGTGGTGCAATGCACCCTCTGCCCAGTGGTCTCAACTGAAGATACCCTAAAGCCTATGATAACTCGATTGCTGCACATGTATCACATTCGTAGTTATACTTATTGTACTGCCAGTATATAGACTCTACTTATAGTTAACAATTCAAGTTTTGACTACCCCACTTATCTCCTCTTTCATGTGTAATTGGCAACAAGTGAGTGATGTGTTCAGGTAGAATCTGTGTGATTCAAACTTCTGTGTAGTGCTACACCATTGTACTAAAGTCTCTGCTGGGATTCCTTGTTTCACTGTGTGCCTATTGCTTGGGTGGCTTCATATGTGTGGCTTCTTGTCTGTGTGACTACCCTAGCTTGTGTGGCATCACCTGTGTGGCAATCACTCTGAGCAGCTGTGTGCGCTCACCCCAGGATATCCTACCTTGTACCCCATACATTGCATCCCATACCCTTGCCATAGACAAATATATTCTATTCACTTGGCATATACTTGATTTGAAGCAAAGTGTGGTATTTCTTAATACCCTTTCCCCAAACTCAGAATCAGCAGAAGGAGCCCATCCCATTTAGATCTGTATTAGTGTCTTATTGACTCTAGTATACATCAAATATTATCCTTTCATGTTTGCATATAAAAACTAGCAAGTTCATCACTGGTTGGCATCGGCTGCTCAAAAGTGCCAGGAATCAAGGATTGGAATGGAAATAACTCTGATATGGGGGACACTCCCCTACATTGGTGCTGTGTCCTAGTTCCTGGTGTTGTGGCTGCCTAATGAAAACCCCTCATGGTGGGTTCCAGAATGATGACACCAAGCCTACTCTGGATGTGTGTGGACCAAAAGGGGCGGCACAGAAAGAACCAACCACACAAAAGGAAACACTACACCCAAGACGGAGGCTTATAGAAGGATGTGGCATGAGTGGGGGCTGCAGTTGGCAACTTTCCCAGATTCTAGGATTCTGACAGGTATAATATCATCCTAATGATGGTCGGCGATCTAGCAACAGGCGGTAATGTAACACCGGCAGTAACCTAACAATGGTATGGAAAATGTATGCGTGGAACAGACAGGAGTTTTTAATGACAGACAAAGGTGTCAGTATCATAATGATGGTGGTGATGTAACAATGGTGTTGGTACTTAAGAAGGCAGACAAAAAAGAAAAGACAATAACAGAAGTTACAGAATGTAACTACAGTAGTGACAGGTAACATTGAGTATGTGTGGCATTAGAGGAAGTGGACATTAAAGACAAAAATAATGTATGATTACATAAGTCTAATGATGCTAGGAACTCAAAGAGGGAACCAAAAAAAACAAGACAAGAGCAAAGGCAGCAGCAGCAGCATTAATGTAAGAGCAGTAACAGTGCTAACTCAGAAGGCAACTTTTGATGTTGAGCATGGCATTATGGGTTACAAACATAGATTCCTCATAGAGGTGAGGATATGATATGATGGTTCAATCTCATACCACCTCTGATGATCTGGTAGGTATTGTGGTGGAGTATATATACTCTAACAAGATGAATGATAAGTAATTGTCAGGCAGCTATGTCTAAGACAGTCTGAGGTCAGCTTGAGTATCCTATGCATTTGTACTGTAAAAATGGGCTATAGTGCCTGTGAACTATGTATAATGACATATTGGTGGTGCCATATCAAGACAATCTGTAAATATAGTATAGTCATGTGAAGCTCATGTGCTAGCATCATGTGAGTGATGCATTATGTCTGTATTTACCATAAAAGGAAAGAAAAACAAAAATCCACGCTCACAGATCCTAGTGGCCTATCAACATAACATTGGCAAACATTTGATTGGGGTCTTCAGCCTCACTGAAAGGCAACTCTGGCATACAATGCATGTCTGCTAATGACCTCTGTAACTGCCACAATAGCATTGTCAGGTTCATAGCAAGACAAATGCTTTGAGCTGTTGATGGCCAAAGCTCAGAAGAACAGATAATGTAGAATGTGCAGACCCTCCAAGGCATTGTTGAATGATTTATCATCTGTACTAACAAGAACCATCCATTGAGGAATATAAGGTGCATAGTTTCCTGAACCCTCTCTGTGACCATCAGTCCATAATTATATCACAGTGCCCAAAAGGCATACTTTTCAAAAGGAAGCACACAGAAATAGTTTGCTACACCTAATATGCAAAATCTTGCACAGCACAGTTCAAAACCTTCCTGAATGAGAGTCAGTACAATTTGCCCATCAACTTATCTTAGCTGTGTCTAAGGCCTTCTGGGTTTTATGCGCTATGAGCTTTTGAGGCAATAAAGACTATGGGCTTCTACCTTCTTTAATGACTCTAATGCTATGTGACTATCTGCTGTCAGCCTCTATCAGGTTTCAAAATGCTGATGAGCCACTGTCAGCGCTGGACTCATATTTTGTCATTTTTTCTTGACATCTCATTACTGTTGGACACAATTGCGCTTGTCATGTGACTGTACATGTGACTTTCATGTGATTGGCTGATAGGTCTTTCTTGCTGACTGATCTATGTTGGCTCATGAGAGGAGCAAGTGGGAGGATGGGAGGTGGTGGAGAGGAGTGATGGAGCCAGAGTTCCTTTTGGTACAATGCGTAATCTGACGGTTCATGTACTTGTGAGCAAATAAAATTTTATTTGGTCGCCCTTGCTCTCTCACATGGATTCCAAGAGGGAAACCGCACTCAAGCTGGCATGGGCAAAGTATTTACGAGACAAGTGCTACAGAAAATGAAAACCAAAACAAGAGGGGAAAGTGAATATGAGGGGTGGGAGAAACAAAAAGCCAAGTCCAATGGACTGACGAGCTCTGTGTGAGTACGCAAAGGAAGCAGGACATAGGTAGCACAAACCTGACGAGCTCTGTGTGAGTAGGCAAAGGAAGCAGGACGAGGAGAAAGTGAAGCATAACTAGAACTATATACAATGTCCAAACAGTGAGAAACAATGGGGCCATTGTTGACAATGCAACAAAGCAATGTGATATGGCCACTGGCCAGGGGTCGCATTGCAACATGTAGAGGGTCAATCGAGGAATGTGTCACTTACATAGACATTGATCAAAGGTCTTTGATTGCTTCATCTATGTCAGCTCACAAGAGGAGCAAGTGAGAGGATGGGAGGTGGTGGAGAGCAGTGATGGAGCCAGAGTTCCTTTTGGTACGATGCATAATCTGACGATTTGTGTACTTGCAAGCAAATAAAATTTTATTTGGTCACCCTTGCTCTCTCACACGGATCCTGAGAGGGAAACTGCACTCAAGCCACAGATGGAGCAAACAGAAGAGACAGAGGCTCAAAATTGTATGCGTGAGAAGCAGCCAGATGGAGATGTGAGGAGAGGCCTAGAATCCACTCATGGGGAACGTCAATGTACAGCTTATACGTGTCCCTGTGCCAGCAACCGGATGTGAGGGGTTCTAATTAATCATTCCGCTGGAACTCAAACTCAGAAATATCACTGCAAAGCACTACAGCAGCAGCCAGTGCCATCCACTAGTCAGACTACACTCTTTCCACCACCCCCTACTTTCCCAACTCATTTTGATCCGCCAACACCACTGCCAACTTCATTGTTGCCACTACTCACTAATCTTGCCAACGAGCTTGCAGCAGCAAAAGTGTGTCTCACCCTCAATGATATCACTGACCTTGTTCTGCACACACTCAAAGACGAGGATTTATCACTGCTTACACCGCTTTCTGAAGCATTTTTTTCAGTCCCATCGCACCAACGTACACTGCCTTCGCTGATTCAAACTGCTCAACCAACAATTACAACAACTGTTACTGATCAACCTCTATCTCAATCACACACTAAACACAGAATGGTCAAAGAGCTTAATATAAATCATATGCCAACATGCGGCCACTCCATCATGCTGAGTTGGAATGAGAGCAAGCCCTGTGAGCTCCCCTATTACTTCAAAGAGTTGGAGTATCTGTTTCATGATTGTAACATCACAGAGGATGTGCAAAAGAAGGATTTTGCTGTGCACTATGTGTCTTATGATACTGCAGAACTTTGGATGAGACTTGAAGAGTGCAGAGGTTTGTTCACACCACCCACTACTGCTAATGTCCTTGCACCACAACAGTGCTGCTACACTTATGACCTTATGATGAGTGGAAAGCAGCGATCATACAACTATATTCTGGCATGGAGAAAGAGGCAAAGTGGACCTTAAACAATCTCAAGTGACACATTGGCAATACCTTTATTAGAGGTATAATCATGTGCAGACAGTTATCTGACTACTACCATGTGTTTCAACAGATCACAAAGTGGTTAATGGACCATAACCAAATTGCTACAAGCAAAGCCAATTGCAAGTTCCCAAAAGGCTTCCAAACTAGCCTTTGGACTAAAATCCTTTGCTGCCTCAAGATCTTAATACCTAACCACCATCCTGATGAGCCTTACAATGTCTCCCAGGTATACAAAGCCAGAAAGTGGATCTTGCATAACACCAATACAGTGACATTGCAGACAACAGCACTGCAACTGCATCTAGGTGGAATGCTGCCAGTGCTACTGCAAGCACAACAGCATGCACAACCAGTAGCCTCTGGGAGTGGCGGTGGTGGCAGCTATGTAAAGAAGGAAGAAATCAGCGATATTGTCAACACAGCTATAACCTTTGCAATTGATCAACTTAGCACTACCCTTGCTGCTGGATCATCAGCTGCAGCCTAACCAAACTGGCCACCTTTGCCTGACAGCTGCCATTTCTGCAGCAGTCTTGGTCACACTATAGTTTGCGGGTGCTGCAACTATTTAGAAGAATACATCTTGCATGGGAAATGCAGGTAAAATGCCAAAAACAAGGTTATTTTACTGACTGGTGCCTGGATCCCCTTCTACAATGACAAGACTCTCTATAAAGAGTGCATTGATGAGTGGCACTGCCTACACCCTGGCAATATGGTGACCAGCAATCTAAATGCCAATACCAATGCTGGTGCTGAGCCAGTCCAACAAGCGACCATTCAGACCATGCTCTTTGAGTCTGTGACACTCATGCAATCATCAAATAGTGTTCCACAGCTGCCATTAGATGGCCAGGCATATCACGACCTTCAGCAGCAATTCAATTCCTTGCATGAGCAATATATACAGAATCAGCTCAAACTTCAAGAATTTTGCAAGTGCCAAATTGCTGATGGGGTCAACATTCCAAAAGTGAAGTGGCCACTACCTGATTACCACCCTGCACAACCAAACACCAAAGCAGGCCTCAGCAATCCATTGTCAACGCACCCAAATCAGCCCAAAACTACCCATACCCCACCTATAAACCCAAATACCGACAATGTTGATATAGAGCCACCAAAGAAGAAAGCAAAAAGAAAAGCGCTGATGAAACCTACAATTGAAGATGAACCCAAAACAGACACAGCACCAAGTGCTGACCCACTACACCCCTTTGCAGGTATCCTGCCACAACACTATGCACTACCTGTTGACAAAATTATTGTAAAGCCTGACAAGAAGAAAGATGGTCAATACTGCAACAAAGCGCCCATTGTCTTGGTCGATTGAACAACCAAAATCTTTAGCAAACTCCTTGACACTAAAGTAACCATGACCACCAGAGATGGAACGAGTAACACACTATTCACATTGACAGCGCCAGCAGCTGCAGCGCAACAGTCTGAATTCATCTTCCCACCAAATTGCTTCGAAATGGAAATGAAATTGGACACTAATACCACCAGTGACCCATACCTTACATATCTGAAGCAGCTATCAGAGGGCAAAATTCCCAAAAACTTCATAGTAGCATGTGAATCAGATGCGCTGTGCTCCATCAAAGTCACAGTGCATGATCAGATGAATGTCAAATGCATCTTGGACAACAGCTTGCAAATAATTTCTATGTCAGAAGAAATCGCTAACAAAATTGGCTTTATTTGCAAATACATATCATTTGTCAATCTGCCTATGACATCCTTCTCAGCAAACTATTTGATGTCCTTACAAAAAGTGTCATTGCTACTATTGACAAAGGAACAATGCTATTAATGATGACAGATCTGAACACAAAAACTCACTGAACCATGCCTACTTATGAGCGTGGCACACTCAGACCAACACCGCTACCACTCTCATTTTGCCCGATTGGTCACCCAATGTGACCTACCCTTTTTGGCCCTGCATTGATGAAGTGATCAAGAGTGATCACAGAGATGTAGTGCTCATGCTCAAATACAACCATCAGACTGGTTGTGTAATAATTGTACAGTATGCTCATCTTGATGACTCAATTCATTCATGTTGCGCTGTGCCTGATAAAACTTTGAACATATGTAGTACTTCAATCGACAATCTTACCTCTACCAACCCGCTTATACAAAATTTACATGCTATATATACCAATTCTGCTCAATCTTAGTCTAAAAAAAACCCTGTGCTAGCTTACCTATACCTTACTGCTTCCCAATTATTTCCTCAATTCACTACTGCTGACTCAGTTTTAGTTAGCAACAGTTTCTTACTTGGACATGCCACCCCCAAAACTTCTACCTACATTTCTCCACATTATGATACAACTTCTGACTATAGTTGTAGTATTGCTGACACCGCAAAAGGTAGAATTTTCATAGGGAAAGACGGCAACAATGAAATCTTCAATCCTCTGCTCAGTGTGACACGTGCTGACCGAACTAGTGCCAAAAATGACACCAATGAACTATTTACCTATGTTTTTGAATCAGGCCTAGTCAAGCACAAAGGTGTAGTTACTGACAGTATTCCAGAGACTTTTTGAATTGAGAGAAAGATCCTCGGCAATCCACAAGAAGATATGCCTTCACTTGACCCCAATCTGCCACTATTTGTCCTGACCAACCAATTCACCGCTGAGCACAAGGACAAGTTCATAAAGGATCACAACACCAGATTCCTAATGACCAACAAGCTAAATGCGCTCATAGACCTCATTGCAAAACAAAGTAATGCTTTCGCTTGGGAAGACTCAGAGCATGGTAGCTTCAATCCAATATATTTTCTGCTGATTGTTATTCTGACAATACTGCATGTACCATGGGTGAAGCACAACATTCCCATACCACCAGGACTTGAGTCAGAGATTTGCAAGATTATACAAAATAAGATCAGCACTGGCGTGTATGAGCCCTTGAATTTGTCCTACTGCTCCCAATGGTTCTGTGTGTTAAAGAAAAATGGAAAGCTCTGCATTGTTCACAGTCTTGAGCTGCTTCATCACATCACTATCCATCATTCCAGTGTTCCACCTTTTCCTGATCACATCGCAAAATCTTTTGCCAGGTGCATCTGCTGTGCCACCCTCAACCTATATGTTGGATACAATGAGCAACTAATTGATCCCACCTCACACAATCTTACAACCTTTCAGACTCCTTTTGGCACATTATGCCTAGTCACACTACCGATGGGTTGGACTAACTCCATACCAATCTTCCATGACAATGTTATCTTTATACTCCGGCCAGAGATTCTCTGCTACACACTGGTTTTTATAGATGATGTTGGCATCAAAGGACCAAAAGATTGGAAGTTGATCAATGGAGCACCCGCTACCCATCCTGACAACCCTAATATTTTTGGCTAGCAATATGGGAGTTCTTCCAGGTCCTAAATCATGTATTACAGCACATGAAATATTCTGGCAGTACATTTGTTTACTGAGCATCAAGATCCTCAGTCACATCTGTACACTTGAAGGGCATGTACCAGAGGAAAGCTGCTTGATTCTGTTAGAGCACTGGGGTCCTTGCCAAACAATTTCTGAAGTTTGTGCATTCTTGGGTTCTATAGGTGTGCTGTGCATCTTTGTCAAAAACTTTATGCACCACACTCATCACATCATGAAGCTCACATGCAAGGATGTCTCTTTCAAATTTAGTGACTTACAGATTGCTGGGTAGAAAGATCTTGTTCAGGCCTTGAAAGAAGCAAACCCACTAGTTCTAATTGACTATGAATCATCTGATCCAGTCATTTTAGCTGTTGATACCTTCTACATTGCCGTTGGTTACTTCTTATGCCAATGTTCAAGCAAAGACGGAAAACAGCACTGCTACAATCATTTCAGATCTATTATGCTTAACGAGCATGAGTCCCACTATAGCCAACCCAAGCTCAAGCTATATGGACTATTCTGCTCATTCCAGGCTATGCGCATGTATCTCATCAGCATACAAAACCTCATCATGGAAGTCAACATGCGCTTCATTAAGAGTATGCTCTGATACCCTGATGTTCAACCATTGGTGAGTATGAATTGCTGGATAGTAGCAATTCTCTTGTTCCACTTTGAACTAGTCCACATCAAGAGCACATTCCATGGTCCTGACAGACTTTCATGCCAACCGCGACAGCCTGATGATCCTGAAATGGATGATAGTGACAATGATGAGTTCATCAACTGGGTTGATCAAATGAATGGGTTTATGTGTATAATTTGATTACTGATACCGCTACTTCATCCTGACAGTGCCAAAATTTTGATCAAACAATATATACCAACACTGTTTCCTATTGCACTAACGTATACATCAGCACACATTGATCTGCTAGATAATAATTTCAAAGAAAAGCCTGAGCACTACAGCACTACTAGTGACGAGCCTAAGGAGTATCATGCTGACACTACAACCTTAAAATATGACATGATTTCCAGAAGCAAGAAAGCTGCGCTAGAAGAAAACCACTTCCAGCTGATCAAAAGGTGGCTAGAAAACCTCAAGCAACCAGAAGGTTACAGCAACAATGAGTACAAAAAGTTCATCCGCTATGGTGTAAACTTCTTCCTAAATGAAGGCAGAGTGTGGGAATACAATTGCGCTGGTGTGCATAAGTTAATTGCTGATCCTGACAGCAGAGTACAAATCCTCCACACAAACAACAAAAGTACTCATCCTGCTGACAGTTGCCACACCAGTGCCGCTATTCAGAAAAGTGTATATTGATACAATGCATATGCCACCATCACGCCACTTCAAATACATAATTCAGGGTAGGTGTTCTTTAGTCCACTAGCTTGAGTTCTGCTTGTTACACTGCAAAACCACTGAAATGGTAGGCAAGTGGATATTTGAAGACATTATCTGCTGCTGGGGAGCACTGTGCAAAATTGTCACCGACAACGGTCCACCAACTTTTAAAGCAATGGACTACCTAGTGAAAAGTACAATATCAACCATATTCACATTTCTGGTTACAATAAGCATGCCAATGGCATTGTAGAGTGATCTCATTTTGATGTACAACAAGCGCTATTCAAAGTGGCCAACAGAGATGAGTCATGCTGAAGCGAATCAGCATACTCTGTCTTCTGGTCTGAGCACATCACAGTCTGCAAGTGTGTGGGTTGCTCTCCTTACTTTGCAGTGACAGGCACTCATCCATTACTTCCTGCTAACATCATCAAAGCAACATACTTGAAACTGCTGCCCAATTCTATACTAGCAACGACAGATCTTATTGCCTGACACACTATTGATTTGCAGTGATGTCACAATCATCTTGAACAACTTCATAGTATTATATTTGCTGACCACTGCAAAGCTATGATTTGCTTTGAGGAAGAGTTCACCGCTACTATTTGAAATTATAACTTTACCAGAGGTGCACTTGTACTCATGCAAAATATAAAAATTGAAATGTTGCACAACTGAAAAATGAAGCCCAGATATCTTCGCCCACTTGTAGTCATTTCCCACAACCATGGCGGCACATACATTATTTGTGAACTCAATGGGTCAGTACTTCATTGACTAGTTGCAGTATTCTGATTGATTCCATACTTCTCATGGGCACATATTTCATTGCCTGACACCACGCTTGATATCGACACTGCTAAGCTCAGAGAACTCAAAGAATCAGAATTAGAAGACAATGACAAGCTTCCCAACATCAGCACTAGCAATACCAATGACTAAACCCTCAGCACACGTAACTTCAACCATCACTGACACAATCTTGCAAAGCCAGCAACAAGCAATGATATATTCAGAATGACCAACACACATATAAGTGACTGATGAAGAAAAAGTAAACGACCACCAAAACAAAAGAAAAGTCTAATACAACAAAAACAAAGCAAAATGTTAAAAACACAAAAGCACCACTAATTTTCCTTACCACACTGAAAGACTTACAATTTTGTAATATGGCACAGCTGCAGCATTTCCTTGCCTTGCGCACCCTTTGGGGTTACTGGCATGATGATCTACTAAGCGTTAACCTCAAGTCACACATCTTGTAGCAACAGCAATAGAATAAAACAGTCTATTCTGCTAAGAACATACATTTTTCTATCTATACTAATTATTATACCTACAGAATACTGACAACGTAAAACAAAAACAAGTGCTACCAACAACAACCTTTCATTTTAAACCTTACAAAGATTTTGACTTATGATTCAAATTTTACTTATTCATATAACTTACTTATATTCAGACTTACATCTTACAACAGTCACACTGAAACAGACCAAGAAAATCATATCAAATTTTCCCCCTATATATGTGATTGGGAGGAAAGCAATCTAGCAAACTGTACAGAAAACTAAAAAAATTTAACATGCAGCTATGGGTTCTTCTCAAGCAACAGTGCATGCAGAATCTTTTTATCTTCCATTGCCAGGAACTCCTCTGGCATGATTTTGTTTTTGTCCTGCCACTTGAGAGCCCATTGGCATTCCCTAACATATCAGGCAAGCACGTTGTGTTGAAAGATCATGGCACCCACAGCTTGGCGAGCGACTGCATAATGATGGTGAGCCTCTTTCAGCGACAAATCTGAGACATGAAAGATTCCCACAGCCTGAGCCTGTGAGCACAGTAGTCCAGCACAACTTTGATGGAAATTAACAGAAAAATGTAAATCTGCCAAAATCCATTTGTGATTGCAGTCCTTGAAAAGAGTATTAGGCTGCCATGTGAGAGGGCATCACTGAGGCTAAAATAAAAGGTTAACAATGTGACAAAAGAAAAGAAAAGAAGACTTGCCACAGAAAGCTCTTGAAGTGTGAGCTTGTGAACGACGTCATTGCTATCCACCTCGCATGTGCTCTCTAACATTGCCTTGATATGCTGCTCACGCTCATCTTGAGAATCCTTGCTATTGTCCCCACTGCCACTATCTAAGTTTTCTCCAGTGTCCTTGTCTTTTTTGCCACCTTCTGTGTTCTCCTTGTTGCTATCACTAGCATCAAAAACCTCCATGAGTGACACATCGATAGACAATGCAACAGGAGTAGGACTGCAAAGAGTCTCTTCCAACTCTAGTACAATGGGAGAAGTAAGCAATGGCAGAGGGAAAAGAGAGTCCTCTGGTGCTTGGAAAGCCACAGCAATGCACGATGAAGAAGGGATAGGCCTACAAAAAGGGATTAAGTTAGGAGCACTTTGCAGAATGCAAAAAATTGAGGAAAGGCATGGATACCTGGGTGACTCACCAGGGCAAGGCATAGCAGGATGGGGAAAGTCAGTTTGACAGGCGCAGGAGGGGGAGGAGAAGCAGTCTTAGCAACCGCAGGAGTTTTGGCCACAGAGAATTGTCTGACATAACAACAAGGACAATGGGAGCAATTGGAGCCTTTGGCTTGAACAAGGGAATCTCCCCAATGGGACAAATGATGTGCTTGACAGCAGTATAATCAAAGCAGGCAAAGCTTTCCCAATCAGCATAAGACCAGCAAGAGGTTTTGGCATGGCAGCAGGCATAATGACAGAAGGAGCAGCAGGAAGGACTTTGCTGCTCACAATAGGAGCAGAAGCTGACTGCTGCTCAACCTTGATCTTTTTGATTGCACACGTGTGCTTTTTGTCATCATTTGATTTGACTGTCTCCTTTAACTTGACCTTATGCTTCCCTGTAGCAGGTGCCAATGAAGCCTGAAGTTCCACAAATCAAAAAGAAAGTCCTTGCCTATGCAAGAAGTCCTGTGCAGCCTGAACCAAAGCGACACAATGCTTAATCGCTGCAGCATCCTTAGGCTCCTTCTTGTGTTTCTTCCCAACAACCACACCTTGATGCACACATCCTTTTGACTGTGATAGACAAAAGGCACAAGGCTGTCCACACTCAGGATACTAGCAAAATTGGTCAATGTTTTTTGAAGTGCAGCGGTGGCACTCAAAGAATGTTAGCACAAATAATAGAAAAAGAATCAAATTCAACTCACTGGGCCATTAATTGCAAGAGATTTTGAGGCATGCCAACAGAGCATTCAAGACCACCAAATTCTTGCTCAAAGAGATCTTCATGCGTTCTTACCAGTCTTTGCTATCCTGAGTATAAGTCCCTTCCTTTGGCTTGGGTAAAATTGCCACAAGCTCAGCGTTTGTGAACTAAAATTGTCAGCAGCGACAAAAGAAAAAGAGCTCAAACTTACCATATAAGGAATCTTGCCAAAAGAGGATAGCTTGAGCTTTGTGACCTTCTTCATCTTGGTCACCGAATGTCTTCACTTTTGCCTTTCCCTTCTCCTTTGTCAGTGACTTCACCACAGGAGCCATGAGTTCCGCTTTGTTGTCTTTGTCTTCAGCCTCAGTCTCTGTGCCCAAAATATCAACTTGTTCCTAACAGACAAATTAGTGCCATGAAAAACAGTTAATGAGACTTACATTGTTTTGGGGACTTGTTGTCTCTAGCTCCTCTACTGCCACCTGAGGCAGAGGAGCGGCCATAATAGCTGTTGCAGGTCCAACCACATTGGAGCCCAAAATAGTAGTGCCAGCAGCGGAGAAGCGCTCGAAAGTCAAACTTTTGAGAACTTCAATTGTGTTCATGGCCTTCTGGATGTGGCCCTGTCAAAACATTAGCGGTTAAAAAGAAGTAAAGCAACAAAGAGGATTTACAACATATTTTCTGTAGGGCTGCGCTCATGCTTGTTTAAAGAAGCACTGCCATAGTAGCACACCTATGCACAATAACTCAAACTCATCCTTCCACAATATGTCTGAAGCCTGGAGTTTGCTCCAAGTGCAAAGAAGATCACCAATAGTTATGAGTGCGTTTTGACTGTGCTCTAGGTCTTCTATAAGACAAAGAACATTGTGCGTGATTGGCAACACCTGAAGAACAAAAGTTTGCGCAGTGATCTTGGCCTTCACCACCTCTGTCACCTCTTGTTTGGTAGGAGTCATGGTGTAGGGGAGATTAAATCTGTCCAAGTTAAAAGTCAGCACACACAAAAAGAAAATAAAATTGTGACATACAAAAAAAACAAAATGTGACAAAAAGAGAGGAAGAGAGGGAACTAAGAGAGGAAAGTGGGTGCTTGGAGGAGGGTCTTTTATAGAGGGAACAAAGATAAAAATAGGTGCTTCTTCAG